>JASTWF010002370.1:0-29349 GCA_030390025.1 Squalus acanthias
GTACTGAGGGAGCGCCGCACTATCGGAGGGGCAGTACTGAGGGAGCGCCGCACTGTCGGAGGGGCGGTACTGAGGGAGCGCCGCACTGTCGCAGGGGCAGTACTGAGGGAGGGCCGCACTGTCGGAGGGGCGGTACTGAGGGAGCTACGCACTGTCGGAGGGTCGGTACTGAGGATGCTCCGCACTGTCGGAGGGGCAGTACTGAGGGAGTGCTGAGGGAGCGCCGCACTGTCGGAGGGGCGGTACTGAGGGAGGGCCGCACTGTCGGAGAGGCGGTACTGAGGGAGCGCCGCACTGTCGGAGGGGCGGTATTGAGGGAGCGCCGCACTGTTGGAGGGGCAGGACTGAGGGAGCGCCGCACTGTCAGAGAGACATAACTGAGGGAGCGCCGCACTGTCAGAGGGGTTGTACTGAGGGAGCGCCGCACTGTCGGAGGGGCGGTGCTGAGGGAGCCCCGCACTGTCGGAGGGGCAGTACTGAGGGAGCTCCGCACTGTGGAAGGGGCAGTACTGAGGGAGCGCCGCACTGTCGGAAGGGCGGTACTGAGGGAACGCCGCACTGTCGGAGAGACAGTACTGAGGGAGCGCCGCACTGTCGGAGGGGCGGTGCTGAAGGAGCGCCGCACTGTCGGAGGGGCGGTACTGAGGGAGCGCCGCACTGTCGGAGGGGCGGGACTGACTGAGCGCCGCACTGTCGGAGGGGCAGTACTGAGGGAGCGCCGCACTGTCGGAGCGGCAGTACTGAGGGAGCGCCGCACTGTCGGAGGGGCGGTACTGAGGGAACGCCGCACTGTCGGAGGGGCAGTACTGAGGAAGCGCCGCACTGTCGGAGGGGCGGTGCTGAGGGAGCGCCGCACTGTCGCAGGGGCAGTGCTGAGGGAGTGCTGAGAGAGCGCCGCACTGTCGGGGGGGCGGTACTGAGGGAGCGCCGCACTGTGGGCGGGGCAGTACTGAGGGAGCTCCGCACTGTCGGAGAGACATAACTGAGGGAGCGCCGCACTGTCAGCGGGGTGGTACTGAGGGAGCGCCGCACTGTCGGCAGGGCAGTACTGAGGGAGCGCCGCACTGTCGGAGAGACAGTACTGAGGGAGCGCCGCACTGTCGGAGGGGCGGTGCTGAAGGAGCGCCGCACTGTCGGAGGGGCGGTACTGAGGGAGCGCCGCACTGTCGGAGGGGCGGTACTGACTGAGCGCCGCACTGTCGGAGGGGCAGTACTGAGGGAGCGCCGCACTGTCGGAGGGGCAGTACTGAGGGAGCGCCGCACTGTCGGAGGGGCGGTACTGAGGGAACGCCGCACTGTCGGAGGGGCAGTACTGAGGAAGCGCCGCATTGTCGGAGGGGCGGTGCTGAGGGAGCGCCGCACTGTCGCAGGGGCAGTGCTGAGGGAGTGCTGAGAGAGCGCCGCACTGTCGGAGGGGCAGTGCTGAGGGAGCGCCGCACTGTCGGAGGGGCGGTATTGAGGGAGCGCCGCACTGTCGGAGTGGCAGTACTGAGTGAGCTCCGCACTGTCGGAGGGGCAGTACTTAGGGAGCGCCGCACTGTCGGAGGGGCGGTAGTGACGGAGCACCGCACTGTTGGGGGGGCGGTACTGAGGGAGTGCCGCACTGTCGGATGGGCAGTACTGAGGAAGCGCCGCACTGTCGGATGGGCAGTACTGAGGGAGCGCCGCACTGTCGGAGGGGCAGTACTGAGGAAGCGCCGCACTGTCGGAGGGGCAGTACTGAGGGGGCGCCGCATTGTCGCAGGGGCAGTACTGAGGGAGCGCCGCACTGTCGGAGGGGCGGTACTGAGGGAGCGCCGCACTGTCGGAGGGGCGGTACTGAATGAGCGCCGCACTGTCGGAGGGGCAGTACTGAGGGAGCGCCGCACTTTCGGAGGGGCAGTACTGAGGGAGCGCCGCACTGTCGGAGGGGCAGTACTGAGGGAGCGCCGCACTGTCGGAGGGGATGTACTGAGGGAACGCCGCACTGTCGGAGGGGCAGTACTGAGGGAGCGCCGCACTGTCGGAGGGGCAGTACTGAGGGAGCGCCGCACTGTCTGAGGGGCAGTACTGAGGGAGCGCCGCACTTCGGAGGGACAGTACTGAGGGAGCGCCGCACTGTCGGAGGGGCGGTACTGAGGGAGCGCCGCACTGTCGGAGGGGCGGTACTGAATGAGCGCCGCACTGTCGGAGGGGCAGTACTGAGGGAGCGCCGCACTATCGGAGAGGCAGTACTGAGGGAGCGCCGCACTGTCGGAGGGGCAGTACTGAGGGAGCGCCGCACTGTCGGAGAGACATAACTGAGGGAGCGCCGCACTGTCAGATGGGTGGTACTGAGGGAGCGCCGCACTGTCGGAGGGGCGGTATTGAGGGAGTGCTGCACTGTCGGAGGGGCGGTACTGAGGGAGCACCGCACTGTCGGAGGGGCGGTACTGAGGGAGCCCCGCACTGTCGGAGGGGCAGTACTGAGGGAGTGCTGCACTGTCGGAGGGGCCATACTGAGGGAGGGCCGCACTGTCGGAGGGGCGGTACTGAGGGAGCGCCGCACTGTCGGAGGGGCGGTACTGAGGGAACGCCGCACTGTCGGAGGGGCAGTACTGAGGGAGCGCCGCACTGTCGGAGGGGCGGTGCTGAGGGAGCGCCGCACTGTCGGAGGGGCGGTACTGAATGAGCGCCGCACTGTCGGAGGGGCGGTACTGAGGGAGCGCCGCACTATCGGAGGGGCAGTTCTGAGGGAGCGCCGCACTGTCGGAGGGGTGGTACTGAGGGAGCGCCGCACTGTCGCAGGGGCAGTACTGAGGGAGGGCCGCACTGTCGGAGGGGCGGTACTGAGGGAGCTACGCACTGTCGGAGGATCGGTACTGAGGATGCTCCGCACTGTCGGAGGGGCAGTGCTGAGGAATGCTGAGGGAGCGCCGCACTGTCGGGGGGGCGGTACTGAGGGAGCGCCGCACTGTGGGCGGGGCAGTACTGAGGGAGCTCCGCACTGTCGGAGAGACATAACTGAGGGAGCGCCGCACTGTCAGCGGGGTGGTACTGAGGGAGCGCCGCACTGTCAGCGGGGTGGTACTGAGGGAGCGCCGCACTGTCGGAGGGGCGGTGCTGAGGGAGCGCCGCACTGTCGGAGGAGCAGTGCTGAGGGAACGCCGCACTGTCGGAGGGGTGGTACTGAGGGAGCCCCGCACTGTCGGAGGGGCAGTACTGAGGGAGTGCTGCACTGTCAGAGGGGCCGTACTGAGGAAGGGCCGCACTGTCGGAGGGGCAGTACTGAGGGAGCGCCGCACTGTGGGAGGGGCAGTACTGAGGGAGCGCCGCACTGTCGGGGGGCGGTACTGAATGAGCGCCGCACTGTCGGAGGGGCAGTACTGAGGGAGCGCCGCACTGTCGGAGGGGCAGTACTGAGGGAACGCCGCACTGTCGGCGGGGCAGTACTGAGGGAGCACCGCACTGTCGGAGAGACTGTACCGAGGGAGCGCCGTAACTGTCGGAATGGCAGTACTGGGGGAGCGCCGCACTGTCAGAGAGACAGTACTGAGGGAGCTCTGCACAGTCGGAGGGGCAGTACTGAGGGAGCGCCGCACTGTTGGAGGGGCAGTACTGAGGGAGCGCCGCACTGTCGGAGAGACAGAACTGAGGGAGCGCCGCACTGTCGGAGGGGTGGTACTGAGGGAGCGCCGCACTGTCGGAGGGGCAGTACTGAGGGAGCGCCGCACTGTCGGAGGGGCAGTACTGAGGGAGCGCCGCACTGTCGGAGGGGCAGTACTGAGGGAGCGCCGCACTGGCGGAGGGGCAGTACTGAGGGAGCGCCGCACTGTCGGAGGGGCAGTACTGAGGGAGCGCCGCACTGTCGGAGGGGCGCTACTGAGGGAGCGCCGCACTGTCGGAGTGGCGGTACTGAATGAGCGGCGCACAGTCGGAGGGGCAGTACTGAGGGAGCGCCGCACTATCGGAAGGGCAGTATTGAGGGAGCGCCGCTCTGTCGGAGGGGCGGTACTGAAGGAGCGCCGCACTGTCGGAGGGGCGGTACTGAGGGAGCGCCGCACTGTCGGAGGGGCGGTACTGACTGAGCGCCGCACTGTCGGAGGGGCAGTACTGAGGGAGCGCCGCACTGTGGGAGGGGCAGTACTGAGGGAGCGCCGCACTGTCGGAGGGGCGGTACTGAATGAGCGCCGCACTGTCGGAGGGGCAGTACTGAGGGAGCGCCGCACTATCGGAGGGGCAGTACTGAGGGAGCGTCGCACTGTGGGAGGGGCAGTACTGAGGGAGCGCCGCACTGTCGGAGGGGCGGTACTGAGGGAACGCCGCACTGTCGGCGGGGCAGTACTGAGGGAGCACCGCACTGTCGGAGAGACAGTACCGAGGGAGCGCCGTAACTGTCGGAATGGCAGTACTGGGGGAGCGCCGCACTGTCAGAGAGACAGTACTGAGGGAGCTCTGCACAGTTGGAGGGGCAGTACTGAGGGAGCGCCGCACTGTTGGAGGGGCAGTACTGAGGGAGCGCCGCACTGTCGGAGAGACAGAACTGAGGGAGCGCCGCACTGTCGGAGGGGTGGTACTGAGGGAGCGCCGCACTGTCGGAGGGGCAGTACTGAGGGAGCGCCGCACTGTCGGAGGGGCAGTACTGAGGGAGCGCCGCACTGTCGGAGGGGCAGTACTGAGGGAGCGCCGCACTGGCGGAGGGGCAGTACTGAGGGAGCGCCGCACTGTCGGAGGGGCAGTACTGAGGGAGCGCCGCACTGTCGGAGGGGCGCTACTGAGGGAGCGCCGCACTGTCGGAGTGGCGGTACTGAATGAGCGGCGCACAGTCGGAGGGGCAGTACTGAGGGAGCGCCGCACTATCGGAAGGGCAGTACTGAGGGAGCGCCGCACTGTCGGAGGGGCAGTATTGAGGGAGCGCCGCTCTGTCGGAGGGGCGGTACTGAAGGAGCGCCGCACTGTCGGAGGGGCGGTACTGAGGGAGCGCCGCACTGTCGGAGGGGCGGTACTGACTGAGCGCCGCACTGTCGGAGGGGCAGTACTGAGGGAGCGCCGCACTGTCGGAGGGGCAGTACTGAGGGAGCGCCGCACTGTCGGAGGGGCGGTACTGAGGGAACGCCGCACTGTCGGAGGGGCAGTACTGAGGGAGCGCCACACTGTCGGAGGAGCAGTGCTGAGGGAACGCCGCACTGTCGGAGGGGTGGTACTGAGGGAGCCCCGCACTGTCGGAGGGGCAGTTCTGAGGGAGTGCTGCACTGTCAGAGGGGCCGTTCTGAGGAAGGGCCGCACTGTCGGAGGGGCGGTACTGAGGGAGCTCAGCACTGTTGGAGGGCGCGGTACTAAGGGAGCGCCACACTGTCGGAGGGGCAGTACTGAGGGAGCGCCGCACTGTGGGAGGGGCAGTACTGAGGGAGCGCCGCACTGTCGGAGGGGCGGTACTGAGGGAACGCCACACTGTCGGCGGGGCAGTACTGAGGGAGCACCGCACTGTCGGAGAGACAGTACCGAGGGAGCGCCGTAACTGTCGGAATGGCAGTACTGGGGGAGCGCCGCACTGTCAGAGAGACAGTACTGAGGGAGCTCTGCACAGTCGGAGGGGCAGTACTGAGGGAGCGCCGCACTGTTGGAGGGGCAGTACTGAGGGAGCGCCGCACTATCGGAGAGACAGAACTGAGGGAGCGCCGCACTGTCGGAGGGGTGGTACTGAGGGAGCGCCGCACTGTCGGAGGGGCAGTACTGAGGGAGCGCCGCACTGTCGGAGGGGCAGTACTGAGGGAGCGCCGCACTGGCGGAGGGGCAGTACTGAGGGAGCGCCGCACTGGCGGAGGGGCAGTACTGAGGGAGCGCCGCACTGTCGGAGGGGCAGTACTGAGGGAGCGCCGCACTGTCGGAGGGGCGCTACTGAGGGAGCGCCGCACTGTCGGAGTGGCGGTACTGAATGAGCGGCGCACAGTCGGAGGGGCAGTACTGAGGGAGCGCCGCACTATCGGAAGGGCAGTACTGAGGGAGCGCCGCACTGTCGGAGGGGCAGTATTGAGGGAGCGCCGCTCTGTCGGAGGGGCGGTACTGAAGGAGCGCCGCACTGTCGGAGGGGCGGTACTGAGGGAGCGCCGCACTGTCGGAGGGGCGGTACTGACTGAGCGCCGCACTGTCGGAGGGGCAGTACTGAGGGAGCGCCGCACTGTCGGAGGGGCAGTACTGAGGGAGCGCCGCACTGTCGGAGGGGCGGTACTGAGGGAACGCCGCACTGTCGGAGGGGCAGTACTGAGGGAGCGCCACACTGTCGGAGGAGCAGTGCTGAGGGAACGCCGCACTGTCGGAGGGGTGGTACTGAGGGAGCCCCGCACTGTCGGAGGGGCGGTTCTGAGGGAGTGCTGCACTGTCAGAGGGGCCGTTCTGAGGAAGGGCCGCACTGTCGGAGGGGCGGTACTGAGGGAGCTCAGCACTGTTGGAGGGCGCGGTACTGAGGGAGCGCCACACTGTCGGAGGGGCAGTGCTGAGGGAGCGCCGCACTGTCGGAGGGGCGGTACTGAGGGAGCGCCGCACTGTCGGAGGGGCAGTACTGAGGGAGCGCCGCACTGTCGGAGGGGCGGTGCTGAGGGAGCGCCGCACTGTCGGAGGGGCGGTACTGAATGAGCGCCGCACTGTCGGAGGGGCAGTACTGAGGGAGCGCCGCACTATCGGAGGGGCAGTACTGAGGGAGCGCCGCACTGTCGGAGGGGCAGTATTGAGGGAGCGCCGCTCTGTCGGAGGGGCGGTACTGAAGGAGCGCTGCACTGTCGGAGGGGCGGTACTGAGGGAGCGCCGCACTGTCGGAGGGGCGGTACTGACTGAGCGCCGCACTGTCGGAGGGGCAGTACTGAGGGAGCGCCGCACTGTGGGAGGGGCAGTACTGAGGGAGCGCCGCACTGTCGGAGGGGCGGTACTGAATGAGCGCCGCACTGTCGGAGGGGCAGTACTGAGGGAGCGCCGCACTATCGGAGGGGCAGTACTGAGGGAGCGCCGCACTGTGGGAGGGGCAGTACTGAGGGAGCGCCGCACTGTCGGAGGGGCGGTACTGAGGGAACGCCGCACTGTCGGCGGGGCAGTACTGAGGGAGCACCGCACTGTCGGAGAGACAGTACCGAGGGAGCGCCGTAACTGTCGGAATGGCAGTACTGGGGGAGCGCCGCACTGTCAGAGAGACAGTACTGAGGGAGCTCTGCACAGTCGGAGGGGCAGTACTGAGGGAGGGCCGCACTGTCGGAGGGGCGGTACTGAGGGAGCTACGCACTGTCGGAGGGTCGGTACTGAGGATGCTCCGCACTGTCGGAGGGGCAGTACTGAGGGAGTGCTGAGGGAGCGCCGCACTGTCGGAGGGGCGGTACTGAGGGAGCGCCGCACTGTCGGAGGGGCAGTACTGAGGGAGCTCTGCACAGTCGGAGGGGCAGTACTGAGGGAGCGCCGCACTGTTGGAGGGGCAGTACTGAGGGAGCGCCGCACTGTCGGAGAGACAGAACTGAGGGAGCGCCGCACTGTCGGAGGGGTGGTACAGAGGGAGCGCCGCACTGTCGGAGGGGCAGTGCTGAGGGAGCGCCGCAGTGGCGGAGGGGCAGTACTGAGGGAGCGCCGCACTGTCGGAGGGGCAGTACTGAGGGAGCGCCGCACTGTCGGAGGGGCAGTACTGAGGGAGCGCCGCACTGTCGGAGGGGCAGTACTGAGGGAGCGCCGCACTGGCGGAGGGGCAGTACTGAGGGAGCGCCGCACTGTCGGAGGGGCAGTACTGAGGGAGCGCCGCACTGTCGGAGGGGCGCTACTGAGGGAGCGCCGCACTGTCGGAGTGGCGGTACTGAATGAGCGGCGCACAGTCGGAGGGGCAGTACTGAGGGAGCGCCGCACTATCGGAAGGGCAGTACTGAGGGAGCGCCGCACTGTCGGAGGGGCAGTATTGAGGGAGCGCCGCACTGTCGGAGGGGCGGTATTGAGGGAGCGCCGCACTGTCGGAGTGGCAGTACTGAGTGAGCTCCGCACTGTCAGAGGGGCAGTACTGAGGGAGCGCCGCACTGTCAGAGGGGCAGTACTGAGGGAGCGCCGCACTGTTGGAGGGGCAGGACTGAGGGAGCGCCGCACTGTCAGAGAGACATAACTGAGGGAGCGCCGCACTGTCAGAGGGGTTGTACTGAGGGAGCGCCGCACTGTCGGAGGGGCGGTGCTGAGGGAGCCCCGCACTGTCGGAGGGGCAGTACTGAGGGAGCTTCGCACTGTGGGAGGGGCAGTACTGAGGGAGCGCCGCACTGTCGGAAGGGCGGTACTGAGGGAACGCCGCACTGTCGGAGGGGCAGTACTGAGGGAGCACCGCACTGTCGGCAGAGCAGTACTGAGGGAGCGCCGCACTGTCGGAGAGACAGTACTGAGGGAGCGCCGCACTGTCGGAGGGGCGGTGCTGAAGGAGCGCCGCACTGTCGGAGGGGCGGTTCTGAGGGAGCGCCGCACTGTTGGAGGGGCGGTACTGACTGAGCGCCGCACTGTCGGAGGGGCAGTACTGAGGGAGCGCCGCACTGTCGGAGGGGCAGTACTGAGGGAGCGCCGCACTGTCGGAGGGGCAGTACTGAGGGAGCGCCGCACTGTCGGAGGGGCGGTGCTGAAGGAGCGCCGCACTGTCGGAGGGGCGGTACTGAGGGAGCGCCGCACTGTCGGAGGGGCGGTACTGACTGAGCGCCGCACTGTCGGAGGGGCAGTACTGAGGGAGCGCCGCACTGTCGGAGGGGCAGTACTGAGGGAGCGCCGCACTGTCGGAGGGGCAGTACTGAGGGAGCGCCGCACTGTCGGAGAGGCAGTACTGAGGAAGCGCCGCACTGTCGGAGGGGCGGTGCTGAGGGAGCGCCGCACTGTCGGAGGGGCAATACTGAGGGAGCATCGCACTGTCGGAGGGACAGTACTGAGGGAGCGCCGCACTGTCGCAGGGGCGGTACTGAGGGAGGGCCGCACTGTCGGAGGGGCGGTACTGAGGGAGCTACGCACTGTCGGAGGGTCGGTACTGAGGATGCTCCGCACTGTCGGAGGGGCAGTGCTGAGGGAGTGCTGAGAGAGCGCCGCACTGTCGGGGGGGCGGTACTGAGGGAGCGCCGCACTGTGGGCGGGGCTGTACTGAGGGAGCTCCGCACTGTCGGAGAGACATAACTGAGGGAGCGCCGCACTGTCAGCGGGGTGGTACTGAGGGAGCGCCGCACTGTCAGCGGGGTGGTACTGAGGGAGCGCCGCACTGTCGGAGGGGCAGTGCTGAGGGAGCGCCGCACTGTCGGAGGGGCGGTATTGAGGGAGCGCCGCACTGTCGGAGTGGCAGTACTGAGTGAGCTCCGCACTGTCGGAGGGGCAGTACTTAGGGAGCGCCGCACTGTCGGAGGGGCGGTAGTGACGGAGCACCACACTGTCGGAGGGGCAGTGCTGAGGGAGCGCCGCATTGTCGGAGGGGCAGAACTGAGGGAGCGCCACACTGTCGGACGGGCGGGACTGAGGGAGCGCCGCACCGTCGGAGGGGCGGTACTGAATGAGCGCCGCACTGTCGGAGGGGCAGTACTGAGGGAGCGCCGCTCTATCGGAGGGGCAGTACTGAGGGAGCGCTGCACTGTCGGAGGGGCGGTACTGAGTGAGCTCCGCACTGTCGGAGGGGCAGTACTTAGGGAGCGCCGCACTGTCGGAGGGGCGGTAGTGACGGAGCACCACACTGTCGGAGGGGCAGTGCTGAGGGAGCGCCGCATTGTCGGAGGGGCAGAACTGAGGGAGCGCCACACTGTCGGACGGGCGGGACTGAGGGAGCGCCGCACCGTCGGAGGGGCGGTACTGAATGAGCGCCGCACTGTCGGAGGGGCAGTACTGAGGGAGCGCCGCTCTATCGGAGGGGCAGTACTGAGGGAGCGCTGCACTGTCGGAGGGGTGGTACTGAGGGAGCGCCGCACTGTCGGAGGGGCGGTACTGAATGAGCGCCGCACTGTCGGAGGGGCAGTACTGAGGGAGCGCCGCACTGTCGGAGGGGCGGTACTGAATGAGCGCCGCACTGTCGGAGGGGCAGTACTGAGGGAGCGCTGCTCTATCGGAGGGGCAGTACTGAGGGAGCGCTGCTCTGTCGGAGGGGCAGTACTGATGTCGCGCCGCACTGTCGGAGGGGCAGTACTGAGGGAGTGCCACACTCTCGGAGGGTCAGTACTGAAGGAGCGCTGCACTGTCGAATGGGCAGGACTGAGGGAGTGCCGCACATTCAGACGGACATTACTAAGGGAGTCCTGCACTTTCGGAGGGGCAGTACTGAGGGAGTGCCGCACTGTCGTAGGGGCTGTACTGAAGGAGTGCTGCACTGTCGGAGGGGCAGTGCTGAGGGAGTGCTGCACTGTCGGAGGGGCAGTAATGAGGGGCAGTACTGAGGGAGCACCGAGCTGTCGGAGAGGCAGTACTGAGGGAGTGCTGCTCCTCTACATGTACAGCACACAGCGGGTAAAAGTGAACAATCCACTCCCATCTGGTACTGTACGGCCCGTGTGTGTCTCAGGGTCAGCTCCGTTGTGTAGAGGGTGTTTCCAGTGCGGTGGATCCAGGCTGTGTGACTCGTGGAGTTGTGAATTGTTGAGGTGGATAAGGTGTGTGACTGTGAGCATCGATCGGGAGAGGGAGCTCGCTTGTGTCTGTCGAGTCAGAGTGAGTGTTGAGTCCTGGTGTGACGTCTAGTTCATGATGTGTTGTGTCTAAAACCAACACAGCAGTCCCCTCTGGCCAGAGATCAGCCGGGTTCCCCCGGGAGCTGCCCCAGACAGTACATACTGCCATCGCAAGCCCGACACACAGCGAGACACAGACAGAGTCTAATCCAGGGAACGGGAGTTCAGATCCCACCAGGGCAGTTTGAGAAATGGAATTCAGTTCAAATAATCTGGAAATAAAAAGCTGGTCCCAGTAAAAGTGACCGTGAGGCTGTCGGATTGTCGTAAAAACCCAAGCGGTTCACTAATGTCCCTTTAGGGAAGGAAATCTAGCGTCCTTACCCGGTCTGGCCGAGATGTGACTGCAGTCCCACACCAATGTGGTTGACTCTTAACTGCCCTCTGAGGTGGGCCCAGCGAGCCCTTCAGATGTAGAAAAAACCACCAACCCCCCTCTGAGGGTAACTCGGGACGGGCAATAATTGCCAGCCTTGCCAGCGACGCCCACATCCCCAGAATGAATCTAAATATGTGTTTTTAAACCCCGGTTCAACAGCTCCCGCGGCCCAGAGTCAGCGAGCAGCTGGTGAGCTGGCCGACTACAGACCTCCCAGTGACTGCTTAACCCTTTCCTTCACCAAGCTGACAGGATTTCTCCGCTGCCTCCCCCCCCCCGAAGCTCTCTGTTCCTCAGTCAATGGGGATTCTCACAGCTTGTCCTCTGGAGCCCCCTACTGGTCACCCAGGGCCTGTCTGTGAGCCTGTGTTTACAGGCCTGTGATTATGTGTCTGTGTTTACAGGCCTGTGATTATGTGTCTGTGTTTACAGGCCTGTGATTATGTGTCTGTGTTTACAGGCCTGTGATTATGTGTCTGTGTTTACAGGCCTGTGATTATGTGTCTGTGTTTACAGGCCTGTGATTATGTGTCTGTGTGTCTGTGTTTACAGGCCTGTGATTATGTGTCTGTGTTTACAGGCCTGTGATTATGTGTCTGTGTGTCTGTGTTTACAGGCCTGTGATTATGTGTTTGTGTTTACAGGCCTGTGATTATGTGTCTGTGTTTACAGGCCTGTGATTATGTGTCTGTGTGTCTGTGTTTACAGGCCTGTGATTATGTGTCTGTGTTTACAGGCCTGTGATTATGTGTCTGTGTGTCTGTGTTTACAGGCCTGTGATTATGTATCTGTGTTTACAGGCCTGTGATTATGTGTCTGTGTTTACGGGCCTGTGATTATGTGTCTGTGTTTACAGGCAAGTGATTATGTGTCTGTGTTTACAGGCCTGTGATTATGTGTCTGTGTGTCTGTGTTTACAGGCCTGTGATTATGTGTCTGTGTTTACAGGCCTGTGATTATGTGTCTGTGTTTACAGGCCTGTGATTATGTGTCTGTGTTTACAGGCCTGTGATTATGTGTCTGTGTTTACAGGCCTGTGATTATGTGTCTGTGTGTCTGTGTTTACGGGCCTGTGATTATGTGTCTGTGTTTACAGGCCTGTGATTATGTGTCTGTGTTTACAGGCCTGTGATTATGTGTCTGTGTGTCTGTGTTTACAGGCCTGTGATTATGTGTCTGTGTTTACAGGCCTGTGATAATGTGTCTGTGTGTCTGTGTTTACAGGCCTGTGATTATGTGTCTGTGTTTACAGGCCTGTGATTATGTGTCTGTGTTTACGGGCCTGTGATAATGTGTCTGTGTTTACAGGCCTGTGATAATGTGTCTGTGTTTACAGGCCTGTGATTATGTGTCTGTGTTTACAGGCCTGTGATTATGTGTCTGTGTGTCTGTGTTTATGGGCCTGTGATTATGTGTCTGTGTGTCTGTTTACAGGCCTGTGATTATGTGCCTGTGTTTACAGGCCTGTGATAATGTGTCTGTGTGTCTGTGTTTACGGGCCTGTGATTATGTGTCTGTGTGTCTGTGTTTACAGGCCTGTGATTATGTGTCTGTGTGTCTGTGTTTACAGGCCTGTGATTATGTGTCTGTGTTTACAGGCCTGTGATTATGTGTCTGTGTGTCTGTGTTTATGGGCCTGTGATTATGTGTCTGTGTGTCTGTGTTTATGGGCCTGTGATTATGTGTCTGTGTTTATGGGCCTGTGATTATGTGTCTGTGTGTCTGTGTTTATGGGCCTGTGATTATGTGTCTGTGTGCCTGTGTTTGTGTTTATGTGCCCGAGTTTGGGGGCCTTTTTCCATGCATGTCTTTGTGTGCATTTCTTTGATTGTGTCTGCGTGCTTGTGTTTCGTTGTGCCTGCCTGTGTTTGCGTCTGGAAGTGTCTGTGTGCCTGCGTGTGTGCGTGTCGGTGTGCATGTAATTGTACATGCATGTTTGCAAGCATGCTCAAGTACATGTTTGTGTGCATGCACGTTTGCATGCATGTGTCTGCGCGCTCGTGTATGCGTGCCTGTGTTGTGTTGTGTTGCGTGCACGTTCACATGCTCATCTTTGCACGCGTGTAACATTTCCAAATTTGCTGATGATACAAAGCTAGGTGGCAGTGTCAGTTGTGAAGAGGATGTGAAGAGGCTTCAAGGAGATCTCGACAGGCTCAGTGAGTGGGCGAGAACATGGCAGATGGATTATAATGTGGATAAATGTGAAGTTATTCACTTTGGTAGAAAAAACAGAAAAGCAGACTATTTCCTAAATGGTGAAAGATTGGGGAATGCAGATGCTCAAAGGGTCCTGGGTGTCCTTGTACATGAGTCACTGAATGTGAATGTGCAGGTGCAGCAAGCCATTAGGAAGGCAAATGGTATGCTGGCCTTCATTACAAGAGGATTTGAGTACAGGAGTAAAGAAGTCTTACTCCAATTATATAGGGCCTTGGTGAGACCACACCTGGAGTACTGTGTACAATTTTGGTCTCCTTACCTAAGGAAGGATATACTTGCCATTGAGGGAGTGCAGCGAAGGTTCATGAGATTGATTCCTGGGATGGCAGGACTGTCGTATGAGAAGAGATTGAGTAAACTAGGCCTGCATTCTCTTGAATTCGGAAGAATGAGAGGAGATCTCATTGAAGCATACAAAATTATTCCAGGGCTTGGTGGGGTGGATGCTGGGAGAATGTTTCCCTTGGCTGGGGAGTCTAGAACCAGGGGCCACAGCCTCAGGATAAAGGGTAGGCCATTCAGGACTGAGATGAGAAGAAATTTCTTCACACAGAGGGTGGTGAATCTTTGGAATTCTCTACCCCAGAGGGCTGTGGAGGCTCGGTCATTGGGTATATTCAAAACAGAAGTGGATAGATTTCTGACGAGTCAGGGCATCAAGGGATATGGCGATAGGGCCGGTGAATGGAGTTGAGGCAGAAGATCAGCCATGATCTCATTGAATGGCGGAGCAGGCTCGAAGGGCCGAATGGCCGACTCCCCGACTCCTGCTCCTATTTCTTATGTTCTTATGTTTGTGTGCCTGTTTGTGTCGGGTGGTGGAAATCTGGAAACCGCTCCCCAAAAAGACTGGGTCAATTGGAACGTTCAAGACGGAGATCGAGAGATTTTTGTTGTGTGAGGGTTTCAGGGGATACGGAGCAGAGGCAGTGAGTGTCCGCACGTGTGTGTGTCGACCGTGGTTAAGACGTGTCTGTGGACTCCTGCTCTGTGCGTCAATCACTGGTGTTTATTTTTCCTGCGTCTCTCAGTCTGTGTCTCGCTGTGGGGCAGGTCACACAGTCTCTGGTCACTCGGCCTTCTCCAGTGCGTTTGACTAAAGTGGATTCAGCTGATTCTGTCTGAATCCTCGCTTCGATTCAAGATTCCTGTCCAATAACCCCCAGCAAAACAGAAGAGCAGCCAAAACAAGCAACACGTGAGGATGTCTGGTGGGTTGGACTCAGCAATACTGACTCTGACTCAACTCAGTGCGGAGAGATGAACATCCAGTGATCAGCCCCAGGTTAAACACGGCCTCGACACCAGGCCTCAGCTCATTGTGTTCTGTTTCCCCACAGAGTTTGCACAAACTCCAGCAGCGAACTCCCCGAGCACCAGCTCTTACTGGGCCACGGTGCAGCTCAATGGGCAATTCGACCACAGGAGGAAGCACATCCAGGGTCACCCACGGCCCAGGGTCGCCCACAGTGCGTCGCTCCCTCAGTACTGCCCCTCCGACAGTGCGGCGCTCCCTCAGTACTGCCACTCCGACAGTGCGGCGCTCCCTCAGTACCGCCCCTCCGACAGTGCGGCGCTCCTTCAGCACTGCCCCTCCGACAGTGCGGCGCTCCCTCAGTACTGCCCCTCCGACAGTGCGGTTCTCCCTCAGTACCGCCCCTCCGACAGTGCGGCGCTCCCACAGTACCGCTCTGACAGTGCGGCACTCCCTCAGTACTGCCCCTCCAACAGTGCGGCGCTCCTTCAGCACTGCCCCTCCGACAGTGCGGCGCTCCCTCAGTACTGCCCCTCCAACAGTGCGGCGCTCCCTCAGTACCGCCCCTCCGACAGTGCGGTGCTCCCTCAGTACCGCCCCTCCGACAGTGCGGCGCCCCCTCAGTACTGCCCCTCCGACAGTGCGGCGTTCCCTCAGTACCGTCCCTCCGACAGTGCGGCGTTCCCCCAGTACTGCCCCTCCAACAGTGCGGCGCTCCCTCAGTACTGCCCCTCCGACCGTGCGGCGCTCCCTCAGTACCGTGAGTGTCAGTATTGAGGAGAGGAGTTGGAAGTAGAAACAGTAACTGAAACAATAGCAACTGAACATCAGGAACTGAAAATAAGAGGAAATAAGTTTAAATGAAGAGGGGAAGGAGAAAAACTGGGCAGTGGAACCGGACTGACCGGAACTCGGGCCTGGACAAGGACTCTGGCCATGTTGGATTTGTGCTCAAGTCTCTGGATTGGGAATTGAACCCATGAACTCAGAGGCGAGAGTGCTACCCAAGCACGGCCGATCTCAGTTCGGGAGAAACCTCACTTACTCCCCCTGTTCCCTCCTGGTGTCTGGGGGTGTGTGAGAGGGGGAGTGAGCGAGGGGAATGGGGGGCACTGGAATCTCCTGTGCTTTCAGTGAACTCACAAAGTGCGAGCTGATTGCCGGAGGTGCAGGTTCTGAATCTGCTAGTTTGGGCGTCTCATTCTCTCTCAGGTTTGACTCTGTTCGGAGCCGACTTTGAATCCCGTCCAACTGGGGCCTCTCCTGCACTGGGACTGCTCGAGGAGAGCGTCGGAGCGGAGCCTGGGGCCTACACACCCTCAGCTGTCACCGAGAAAGCCTTTTCCCAGGCCCGACTCTCCAAATGCCTCATGAAACAAAAGCAAACTCTGCTCTTAGGGACCAACGTGAGTCAAACCAAACCCGATCAGCCCTGGAAGCGATCCCAGCCAGTGTCAGAACTCAAACAGGCTTCAAAAGGAAAGCAGGCCGGGCGCTGAGAACCTGGAGAGCGTAACCCAGGGCAACGCAGCCACAGCTCCAACATGGCCAGAGTCCTTGTCCAGCCCGAGTTCCGGTCAGTCCGGTTCCACTGCCCAGTTTTTCTCTTTCCCCTCTTCATTTAAACTTCTTTCCTCTTATTTTCAGTTCCTGATGTTTAGTTGCTATTGTTTCAGTTACTGTTTCTACTTCCAACTCCTCTCCTCAATACTGACACTCACGGTGCTGAGGGAGCGCCGCACTTTCGGAGGGGCGCTACTGAGGGGGCGCCGCACTGTCGGAGGGGCAGTACTGAGGGAGAGCCGCACTGTCGGGGTGCAGTACTGAGAGATCGCCGCACTGTCAGAGGTGCGGTACTGAGGGGGCGCCGCACTGTCGGAGGGGCAGTACTGTGGGAGCGCTGCACTGTCGGAGGGGCGGTACTGAGGGAGCGCCGCACTGTCGGAGGGGCGGTACTGAGGGAGCGCCGCACTGTCGGAGGGGCGCTACTGAGGGGGCGCCTCACTGTCGGAGGGGCAGTACTGTGGGAGCGCCGCACTGTCGGAGGGGCGGTACTGAGGGAGCGCCGCACTGTCGGAGGGGCGCTACTGAGGGGGCGCCGCACTGTCGGAGGGGCAGTACTGAGAGATCGCCGCAATGTCGGAGGGGCAGTACTGAGGGAGAGCCGCACTGTCGGAGGGGTAGTACTGAGGGAGAGCCGCACTGTCGGAGGGGTAGTACTGAGGGAGAGCCGCACTGTCGGAGGGGCGGTACTGAGGGAGCGCCGCACTGTCACAGAAGCATAGAAGATAGGAGCAGGAGTAGGCCATTCGGCCGCTCGAGCCTGCTCCGCCATTGAATGTGATTATGGCTGATCATCCAAATTCAGTACCCTGTCCCTGCCTTCTCCCCATATCCCTTGATCCCTTTAACCTTAGGAAATATATCTATCTCCTTCTTGAATATATTTAATGAATTGGCCTCAACTGCCTTCTGTGGTAGAGAATTCCACAGGTTCACCACTCTCTGGGTGAAGAAATTCCTCCTCATCTCAGTCCTAAATGGCTTATCCTTAGACTGTGACCCCTGGTTCTGGACTCCCCCGCCATCGGGAACATCCTTCCTGCATCTAGTCTGTCTAGTCCTGTTAGAATTTTATAAGTTTCAATGAGATCCCCTCTCATTCTTCTAAACTCCAGCGAATACAAGCCCAATCGACCCAATCTCTCCTCATACGTCATTCCTGCCATCCCAGGTATCAGTCTGGTGAATCTTCGCTGCACTCCCTCCATGGCAAGAACATCCTTCCTCAGATAAGGCGACCAAAACTGCACACAATACTCAAGGTGTGGTCTCACCAAGGCCTTGTACAACTGCAGCAAGACATCCTTGCTCCTGTACTCAAATCCTCTCGCTATGAAGGCCAACATACCATTTGCCTTCTTAACCGCCTGCTGCACCTGCATGCTTACCTTCAGCGACTGGTGGACAAGGACACCCAGGTCTCGTTGCACTTCCCCTTTTCCCAATCTATTGCTGTTCAGATAATAATCTGTCTTCCTGTTTTTGCCACCAAAGTGGATAACCTCGCATTTATCCACATTATACTGCATCTGCCATGCATCTGCCCAATCACCCAACCTGTCCAAATCATACTGGAGTTTCTCTGCATCCTCCTCACAGCACACATGCCCACCCAGCTTTGTGTCGTCTGCAAACTTAGAGATATTACATCTAGTTCCCTCGTCTAGATCATTAATATATATTGTGAATAGCTGGGGTCCTAGCACCGATCCCTGCGGTACCCCACTAGTCACTGCCTGCCACTCGGAAAAAGACCCGTTTATCCCAACTCTTTGCTTCCTGTCTGCCAACCAGTCCTGTATCCAAATTAGTACCTTTCCCCCAATCCCATGAGCTTTAACTTTGCACGCTAATCTCTTATGCGGGATTTTATCGAAAGCCTTCTGAAAGTCCAAATACACCACATCCACTGGTTCTCCCTTATCTATTCTACCAGTTACATCCTCAAAAAATTCCAGTAGATTAGTCAGGCATGATTTACCTTTTGTAAATCCATGTTGACTTTGTCCGACCCTGTCTCTGTTTTCCAAGTGTGCTGCTATTACATCTTTTACAATGGACTCTGGCATTTTCCCCACTACCGATGTCAGGCTTACCGGTCTTTTATTCCCCGTTTTTTCTCTACCACCTTTTTTGAATAGTGGGGTTACATTAGCTACCCTCCAATCCATGGGAACTGTTCCAGAGTCTATAGAATTTTGGAAGATGACCAGCAATGCATCTACTATTTCTAGGGCCACTTCCTTAAGTACCCTAGGATGTAGATTATCAGGCCCTGGGGATTTATCGGCCTTCAATCCCATCAATTTCCCTAACACCATTTCCCTACAAATACTGATTTCATTCAGTTCTTCCCTCTCATTAGACCCTATGTTCCCCGACATCTCTGGGAGGTTATTTGTGTCCTCCTTTGTGAAGACAGAACCAAAGTATGTATTTAATTGGTCTGCCATTTCTTTGTTCCCCATTATAAATTCCCCAGATTCTGACTGCAAGGGACCTACGCTTGACTTCACCAATCTTTTTCTCTTCACATATCTATAGAAGCTTTTACAGTCAGTTTTTATGTTCCCTGCAAGCTTACTCTCATACTCTATTTTCCCCCTCTTAATTAATCCCTTAGTCCTCCTTTGCTGAATCCTAAACTGCTCCCAATCCTCAGGTTTGCTGCTTTTTCTGGCCAATTTATATGTCCTCTCCTTGGATCTTATGGTATCCCTAATTTTCCTTGTTAGCCACGGTTGAGTCACCTTTTTTGTTTTATTTTTATGCCAAACAGGGATGAACAAATGCTGGCTATTCATTTCTCATCCCTTTGAAGTTTGCCTCAGGTTTGAAGACCAAGCTCATTCCCAGGGGTTGGAGGTCGGCTCGTGTAGACCAATCATTGCTCAAGAAGGGAAGAGATCAGCCCCTGGGAATTGTGAGATTGACATTGTCTTTTTAATTCATTCTCGTGATGTGGGCGTCCTTGGCAAGGCCAGCATTTATTGCCCATCCCTAATTGCCCCTTGAGAAGGTGGTGGTGAGCCGCCTTCTTGAACCGCTGCAGTCCGTGTGGTGAAGGTGCTCCCACAGTGCTGTTAGGGAGGGAGTTCCAGGATTTCGACCCAGCGACGATGAAGGAACGGCCGATATCTTTCCAAGTCAGGATGGTGTGTGACTTGGAGGTGGTGGTGTTCCCATGCGCCTGCGCCTTGTCCTTCGAGGTGGAGGAGGTCACGGGACCCATTCACTGCCCCAGTCTGGGGAGGTGCTGTCTGTAGGGAAGTTGTTGCGAAGGGCTATGCGGGATGGATTTCCGATCACTCGCAGAGTTCAGCAGTTCTCCAGCGGGCACTGACACACGATCCTGACCGAGATCTTTGAGGAAGTGCCCCGAATGGCAGAGAGAGAGAGTCCGGTCACGGTTATAAACCTCGTTTCACAAAAGACTAAACACCGCAGAGAAACAGTCATCACGGGACAATTGGACAGATATTACAGCGGACAGGAAGCTGGGTGAAATCTCACTAGCAGAGGGATGCTATTAACAGGACGGGATCGGACTGTGCGCCTGTGGATGGAGTTCACCAGGACCCTGTGTACCACCCCTCTCCTCTTTAACATTACAACAACAACTTGTATTTATATAGCGCCTTTAACGTAGTAAAACGTCCCAAGGCGCTGCACAGGAGTATTATAAGACAAAAAATTTGACACCGAGCCACATAAGGAGAAATTAGGGCAGGTGACCAAAAGCTTGGTCAAAGAGGTAGGTCTTAAGGAGCGTCTTAAAGAAGGAAAGAGAGAGGTAGAGAGGCGGAGAGGTTTAGGCAGGGAATTCCAGAGCTTATGGCCGAGGCAACAGAAGGCACGGCCGCCAAAGGTGGAGCGATTATAATCAGGGATGCTCAAGAGGGCAGAATTAGAGGAGCGCAGATATCTCAAGGGGTTGTGGGGCTGAAGGAGATTACACAGATAGGGAGGGGCGAGGCCATGGAAGGATTTGAAAACAAGGATGAGAATTCTGAAATTGAGGCGTTGCTTAACCGGGAGCCAATGTAGGTCAGCGAGCACAGGGGTGATGGGTGAACGGGACTTGGTGCAAGTCAGGACACGGGCAGCCGAGTTTTGGATCACCACAAGTTTACGTAGGGTAGAACCTGGAAGGCCGGCCAGGAGTGCGTTGGAATAGTCAAGTCTAGAGGTAACAAAGGCATGGATGAGGGTTTCAGCAGCGGATGAGCTGAGGCAAGAGCGGAGATGGGCGATGTTACAGAGGTGGAAATAGACGGTCTTTGTTATGCTGCGGATATGTGGTCAGAAGCTCATTTCAGGGTCAAGTATGACACCAAGGTTGTGAACAGTGTGGTTCAGCCTCAGACAGATGTTAGGCAGAGGGATGGAGTCAGTGGCTAGGGAACGGAGTTTGTGGCGGGGACCGAAAACAATGGCTTCGGTCTTCCCAATATTTAATTGGAGAAAATTTCTGCTCATCCAGAACTGGATGTCGGACAAGCAGTCTGACAATTTAGAGACCGTGGAGGGGTCGAGAGAGGTGGTGGTGAGGTAGAGCTGGGTGTTGTCAGTGTACATGTGGAAACTGATGCTGTGTTTTCGGATGATGTCACCAAGGGGCAACATATAGATGAGAAATAGGAGGGGGCCAAGGATAGATCCTTGGGGGACACCAGAGGTAACGATGCGGGAGCGGGAAGAGAAGCCGTTGCAGGTGATTTTCTGGCTACGATTAGATAGATAAGAATGGAACCAGGCGAGTGCAGTCCCACCCAGCTGGACGACGGTGGAGAGGCGTTGGAGAAGGATGGAGTGGTCAACCATGTCAAAGGCTGCAGACAAGTCAAGAAGGACGAGGAAGGATAGTTTACCTTTGTCACAGTCACAAAGGATGTCATTTGTGACTTTGATGAGAGCCGGTTTGGTACTGTGGCAAGGGCGGAAACCTGATTGGAGGGATTCCAACATGGAGTTCCGGGAAAGATGGGCATGGATTTGGGAGGCGACAACACGTTCAAGGACTTTGGAGAGGAAACGGAGGTTGGAGATGGGGCGATAGTTTGCAAGGACGGAGGGGTCAAGGGTTGTTTTTTTTTTTTAAGGAGAGGGGTGATGACGTCAGATTTGAGGGAGAGGGGGACAGGACCTGAGGAGAGAGAACCGTTAACAAGGTCAGCTAACATGGGAGCCAGAAAAGGAAGTTGGGTGGTCAGCAGTTTGGTGGGAATAGGGTCGAGGGAGCAGGAAGTGGGTCTCATGGACAAGATGAGCGCGGAGAGGTCATGAGGGGAGATCGGAGAGAAACTGGAGAAAGATGTGAGTTCAGGGCTAGGGCAGGGGGGGAACCTTAGAGGAAGTTTGGCCTGGTGGGCTAGGGGAAGGAAGGGAAGTGGCAGAGGCAGCTGAACGGATGGTCTCAATCTTAGAGACAAAGAAGTCCATGAGCTCCTCACACTTGTTGTCGGAGGTGAGGGTGGAGGAGACAGGGGAGAGGGGTTTAAGAAGACGGTTAGCAGTGGAGAATAGAAGCCGGGGTTTATCTTGGCATTCCAGAATGATTCTGGAATCGTGAGCAATTTTGGCAGACGAGAGCAGGGTCCGATAATGCTTTATGTGGTCCAGCCAGATCTGGCGGTGAATGGCTAAACCAGTTGTCCGCCATATCTGTTCAAGTCTGCGCCCCTTGGACTTAAGGGAGCGAAGACAAGAGCCGTACCGGGGGACTGGCCAGGGTGAGAGAGAGTAATTGTTTTAATAGGGACGAGAGAATCAAAGATAGCGGTGAGGGTGTGGTTGAGCAGATCGGTAGCTGCAGAAATGTCACTGTGAATGGAGGGCCAAAGGCTGGACAGTTGGGATTTCATGAGTGCAGTTGTACGAGAGTTGGGAGAGAGTTCCATCGATGGTTTAGAGGAGAGAGAAATGTGCGTGGGGTTGGGGGGTCGGCACTTCAGAACAAGCGAGTAAGGTGCAGGCTAATTTAGATCAGTCTGGGCCTGGGTGTGACAGACATCACGTAATGTGGAGAAATACAGCATCACGCGCTTGTGATTGTGTAAGACAGACCCGGGGTAACGGAGCGGGAAAGTGAGCTGGCCGAGGGAGGTGGGGATTTATGGTGGACACACACAGGTCATTTTAACTTCTACCAATCCTGAAAAAACGGACGACATCGGATCTGCGGCATCCTCCTCGATTTCCCTTGACTTCACTCAGCCGACACAAGGCTCAGCAGTATTGTGTTTGTTGTTGGTGTCTGTACACGGGGAAGGAGAGGATACAGGGTGCTGAGACGGGGGTCGCCAGGATGATACCCAGTCACAGAGCTGGGGGAGTCTGCGAGACCTGGGGCCTTGCAGGTTGAAGAAAGACAGGCTTTGCAGGGATGGGGGCAGGAATGGAAGGAAGTTCGATAAAGCCCCAGGAGAGAGAGCGTCCTCTGGAACATCAAGCCGTGACGAGCACTGAGGGGTCACTCACTCCTGGAGCTTCATCACAGGCATGAGCTGGAGAGGAGCTTCCCAGAATTGGACAGTTTTTGGATGGCGTGAGTGGGGGATGGAGTCTCTCTGTTCACAGACTGGGGCAGTGAATGGGGGACGGAGTCTCACTGTTCACAGACTAGGGCAGTGAATGGGGGAGGGAGTCTCTCTGTTCACAGACTGGGGCAGTGAATGGGGGGGGGGGGACTCTCTGTTCACAGACTGGGGCAGTGAATGGGGGACGGAGTCTCTCTGTTCACAGACTGGGGCAGTGAATGGGGGGGGGGGGGGGAGTCTCTGTTCACAGACTGGGGCAGTGAATGCGGGGGGAGTCTCACTGTTCACAGACTGGGGCAGTGAATGGGGGACGGAGTCTCACTGTTCACAGACTGGGGCAGTGAATGGGGGGGGAGTCACTGTTCACAGACTGGGGCAGTGAATGGGGGTGAGTCTCTCTTTTCACAGACTGGGGCAGTGAATGGCGGGGGGGGGGGGGGGGGGGGGGGGGGAGTCTCTCTGTTCACAGACTGGGGCAGTGAATGGGGGACGGAGTCTCTCTGTTCACAGACTAGGGCAGTGAATGGGGGGGGAGTCTCACTGTTCACAGACTGGGGCAGTGAATGGGCGGGAGTCTCACTGTTCACAGACTGGGGCAGTGAATGGGGGGGGAGTCTCACTGTTCACAGACTGGGGCAGTGAATGGGGGGGGAGTCTCTCTGTTCACAGACTGGGGCAGTGAATGGGGGACGGAGTCTCTGTTCACAGACTGGGGCAGTGAATCGGGGGGGAGTCTCACTGTTCACAGACTGGGGCAGTGAATGGGGGGGAGTCACTGTTCACAGACTGGGGCAGTGAATGGTGGGGAGTCTCACTGTTCACAGACTGGGGCAGTGAATGGGGGACGGAGTCTCTCTGTTCACAGACTGGGGCAGTGAATGGGGGACGGAGTCTCTCTGTTCACAGACTGGGGCAGTGAATGGGGGACGGAGTCTCACTGTTCACAGACTGGGGCAGTGAATGGGGGACGGAGTCTCTCTGTTCACAGACTAGGGCAGTGAATGGGGGACGGAGTCTCACTGTTCACAGACTGGGGCAGTGAATGGGGGGGAGTCTCACTGTTCACAGACTGGGGCAGTGAATGGGGGACGGAGTCTCACTGTTCACAGACTGGGGCAGTGAATGGGGGGGGAGTCACTGTTCACAGACTGGGGCAGTGAATGGGGGTGAGTCACTCTTTTCACAGACTGGGGCAGTGAATGGGGGCGGGGGGGAGGGAGTCTCTCTGTTCACAGACTGGGGCAGTGAATGGGGGACGGAGTCTCTCTGCTCACAGACTGGGGCAGCGAATGGGGGACGGAGTCTCTCTGTTCACAGACTAGGGCAGTGAATGGGGGGGGAGTCTCACTGTTCACAGACTGGGGCAGTGAATGGGGGGGAAGGGCGGGGGGGAGTCTCACTGTTCACAGACTGGGGCAGTGAATGGGGGGGAGTCTCACTGTTCACAGACTGGGGGACGGAGTCTCACTGTTCACAGACTGGGGCAGTGAATGGGGGGGGGAGTCTCTCTGTTCACAGACTGGGGCAGTGAATGCGGGGGGAGTCTCACTGTTCACAGACTGGGCCAGTGAATGGGGGGGAGTCTCACTGTTCACAGACTGGGGCAGTGAATGGGGGACGGAGTCTCTCTGCTCACAGACTGGAGCAGTGAATGGGGGACGGAGTCTCTCTGTTCACAGACTAGGGCAGTGAATGGGGGGGGAGTCTCACTGTTCACAGACTGGGGCAGTGAATGGGTGACGGAGTCTCTCTGTTGACAGACTGGGGCAGTGAATGGCGGGGGGAGTCTCACTGTACAAAGACCGGGGCAGTGAATTGGGGGGGGGGGGGGGGGGGGGGAGTCTCACTGTTCACAGACTGGGGCAGTGAATGGGGGGGGGAGTCTCTCTGTTCACAGACTGGGGCAGTGAATGGGGGGGGAGTCACTGTTCACAGACTGGGGCAGTGAATGGGGGGGAGTCACTGTTCACAGACTGGGGCAGTGAATGCGGGGGAGTCTCACTGTTCACAGACTGGGGCAGTGAATGGGGGGGAGTCACTGTTCACAGACTGGGGCAGTGAATGGGGGACGGAGTCTCTCTGTTCACAGACTGGGGCAGTGAATGGGGGACGGAGTCTCTGTTCACAGACTGGGGCAGTGAATCGGGGGGGAGTCTCACTGTTCACAGACTGGGGCAGTGAATGGGGGGGAGTCACTGTTCACAGACTGGGGCAGTGAATGGTGGGGAGTCTCACTGTTCACAGACTGGGGCAGTGAATGGGGGACGGAGTCTCTCTGTTCACAGACTGGGGCAGTGAATGGGGGACGGAGTCTCACTGTTCACAGACTGGGGCAGTGAATGGGGGGGGAGTCTCACTGTTCACAGACTGGGGCAGTGAATGGGGGGGGAGTCACTGTTCACAGACTGGGGCAGTGAATGGGGGTGAGTCACTCTTTTCACAGACTGGGGCAGTGAATGGGGGCGGGGGGGGGGGGGGGGAGTCTCTCTGTTCACAGACTGGGGCAGTGAATGGGGGACGGAGTCTCTCGCTCACAGACTGGGGCAGTGAATGGGGGACGGAGTCTCTCTGTTCACAGACTAGGGCAGTGAATGGGGGGAGTCTCACTGTTCACAGACTGGGGCAGTGAATGGGGGGGGGAGTCTCACTGTTCACAGACTGGGGCAGTGAATGGGGGGGGGAGTCTCACTGTTCACAGACTGGGGCAGTGAATGGCGGGGGGGGGGGGGGGGGGAGTCTCACTGTTCACAGACTGGGGCAGTGAATGGGGGGGGAAGGGCGGGGGGGAGTCTCACTGTTCACAGACTGGGGCAGTGAATGGGGGGGAGTCTCACTGTTCACAGACTGGGGCAGTGAATGGGGGGGGGGGGGGGGGGGGGGGGGGGGGAGTCTCACTGTTCACAGACTGGGGCAGTGAATGGGGGGGTGGGGGGGGGGGAGTCTCTCTGTTCACAGACTGGGGCAGTGAATGGGGGGGGAGGCTCTCTGTTCACAGACTGGGGCAGTGAATGGGGGACGGAGTCTCACTGTTCACAGACTGGGGCAGTGAATGGGGGGGGGGGGGGGGAGTCTCTCTGTTCACAGACTGGGGCAGTGAATGCGGGGGGAGTCTCACTGTTCACAGACTGGGCCAGTGAATGGGGGGGAGTCTCACTGTTCACAGACTGGGGCAGTGAATGGGGGACGGAGTCTCTCTGCTCACAGACTGGAGCAGTGAATGGGGGACGGAGTCTCTCTGTTCACAGACTAGGGCAGTGAATGGGGGGGGGAGTCTCACTGTTCACAGACTGGGGCAGTGAATGAGGGGGAGTCTCACTGTTCACAGACTGGGGCAGTGAATGGGGGGGAGTCTCACTGTTCACAGACTGGGGCAGTGAATGGGGGGGGGGGGGGGGGGAGTCTCACTGTTCACAGACTGGGGCAGTGAATGGGGGAGGGAGTCTCTCTGTTCACAGACTGGGGCAGTGAATGGGGGGGGGGGGGGAGTCTCACTGTTCACAGACTGGGGCAGTGAATGCGGGGGGAGTCTCACTGTTCACAGACTGGGCCAGTGAATGGGGGGGGGGAGTCTCTGTTCTCAGACTGGGGCAGTGAATGGGGGACGGAGTCTCTCTGTTCACAGACTGGGGCAGTGAATGGGGGAGTCACTGTTCACAGACTGGGGCAGTGAATGGGGGACGGAGTCTCACTGTTCACAGACTGGGGCAGTGAATGGGGGACGGAGTCTAACTGTTCACAGACTGGGGCAGTGAATGGGGTGGGAGTCCATCTGTTCACAGACTGGGGCAGTGATTGGGGGGGAGTCACTGTTCACAGACTGGGGCAGTGAATGGGGGGGGAGTCACTGTTCACAGACTGGGGCAGTGAATGGGGGGGAGTCACTGTTCACAGACTGGGGCAGTGAATGGGGGGGGAGTCTCTCTGTTCACAGACTGGGGCAGCGAATGGGGGACGGAGTCTCACTGTTCACAGACTGGGGCAGTGAATGGCGGGGGGAGGGGGAGTCTCACTGTTCACAGACTGGGGCAGTGAATGGGGGAGTGGGGGGGAGTCTCACTGTTCACAGACTGGGGCAGTGAATGGGGGGGAGTCACTGTTCACAGACTGGGGCAGTGAATGGGGGGGGGAGTCACTGTTCACAGACTGGGGCAGTGAATGGGGGACGGAGTCTCTCTGTTCACAGACTGGGGCAGTGAATGGGGGGGGGAGTCTCTGTTCACAGACTGGGGCAGTGAATGGGGGGTGGGGGGGGAGTCTCTCTGTTCACAGACTGGGGCAGTGAATGGGGGTGGAGTCTCACTGTTCACAGACTGGGGTAGTGAATCGGAGACGGAGTGTCTCTGTTCACAGACTGGGGCAGTGAATGGGGGGGAGTCTCTCTGTTCACAGACTGGGGCAGTGAATGGGGGGGGGGGGGGGGGGAGTCTCACTGTTCACAGACTGGGGCAGTGAATGGGGGGGGAGTCACTGTTCACAGACTGGGGCAGTGAATGGGGGGGAGTCACTGTTCACAGACTGGGGCAGTGAATGCGGGGGAGTCTCACTGTTCACAGACTGGGGCAGTGAATGGGGGGGAGTCACTGTTCACAGACTGGGGCAGTGAATGCGGGGGAGTCTCACTGTTCACAGACTGGGGCAGTGAATGGGGGGGAGTCACTGTTCACAGACTGGGGCAGTGAATGGGGGACGGAGTCTCTCTGTTCACAGACTGGGGCAGTGAATGGGGGGAGTGAGTCTCACTGTTCACAGACTGGGGCAGTGAATGGGGGGGAGTCTCTCTGTTTACAGACTGGGGCAGTGAATGGGGGTGGAGTCTCTCTGTTCACAGACTGGGGCAGTGAATGGGGGACGGAGTCTCTCTGTTCACAGACTGGGGCAGTGAATGGGGGGGGGAGTCTCACTGTTCACAGACTGGGGCAGTGAATGGGGGGTAGTCACTGTTCACAGACTGGGGCAGTGAATGGGGGGGAGTCACTGTTCACAGACTGGGGCAGTGAATGGGGGGGAGTCACTGTTCACAGACTGGGGCAGTGAATGGGGGGCGGAGTCTCTCTGTTCACAGACTGTGGCAGTGAATGGGGTGGGGAGTCTCACTGTTCACAGACTGGGGCAGTGAATGGGGGACGGAGTCTCACTGTTCACAGACTGGGGCAGTGAATGGGGGACGGGGTCTCACTGTTCACAGACTGGGGCGGTGAATGGGGGACGGAGTCTCACTGTTCACAGACTGGGGCAGTGAATGGGGGGGATTCACTGTTCACAGACTGGGGCAGTGAATGGGGGGGGGAGTCTCTCTGTTCACAGACTGGGGCAGTGAATGGGGGGGAAGGGAGGCGGGGGGGGGAGTCTCACTGTTCACAGACTGGGGCAGTGAATGGGGGGGAGTCTCACTGTTCACACACTGGGGCAGTGAATGGGGGGGGCGGGGGGGGGAGTCTCACTGTTCACAGACTGGGGCAGTGAATGGGGGGGGAGTCACTGTTCACCGACTGGGGCAGTGAATGGGGGGGGGGGGGGGGGAGTCTCTCTGTTCACAGACTGGGGCAGTGAATGGGGGGGAAGGGAGGGGGGGGGGGGGGGGGAGTCTCACTGTTCACAGACTGGGGCAGTGAATGGGGGGGGAGTCTCACTGTTCACAGACTGGGGCAGTGAATGGGGGGGGAGTCTCACTGTACACAGACCGGGGCAGTGAATGGGGGGTGGGGGGAGTCTCACTGTTCACAGACTGGGGCAGTGAATGGGGGGGGGAGTCTCTCTGTTCACAGACTGGGGCAGTGAATGGTGGGGGGAGTCTCTCTGTTCACAGACTGGGGCAGTGAATGGGGGGGAAGGGAGGGAGGGCGGGGGGGGGAGTCTCACTGTTCACAGACTGGGGCAGTGAATGGGGGGGAGTCTCACTGTTCACAGACTGGGGCAGTGAATGGGGGGGAGTCTCACTGTTCACAGACTGGGGCAGTGAATGGGGGGGGAGTCTCACTGTACACAGACCGGGGCAGTGAATGGGGGGTGGGGGGAGTCTCACTGTTCACAGACTGGGGCAGTGAATGGGGGGGGGAGTCTCTCTGTTCACAGACTGGGGCAGTGAATGGGGGGGGAGTCACTGTTCACAGACTGGGGCAGTGACTGGGGGACGGAGTCTCACTGTTCACAGACTGGGGCAGTGAATGGGGGACGGAGTCTCTCTGTTCACAGACTGGGGCAGTGAATGGGGGACGGAGTCTCTGTTCACAGACTGGGGCAGTGAATCGAGGGTGAGTCTCACTGTTCACAGACTGGGGCAGTGAATGGGGGGGAGTCACTGTTTACAGACTGGGGCAGTGAATGGTGGGGAGTCTCACTGTTCACAGACTGGGGCAGTGAATGGGGGACGGAGTCTCTCTGTTCACAGACTGGGGCAGTGAATGGGCGACGGAGTCTCTCTGTTCACAGACTGGGGCAGTGAATGGGGGACGGAGTCTCTCTGTTCACAGACTGGGGCATTGAATCGGGGGGGAGTCTCACTGTTCACAGACTGGGGCAGTGAATGGGGGGGGGAGTCACTGTTCACAGACTGGGGCAGTGAATGGGGGGAGTCACTGTTCACAGACTGGGGCAGTGAATGGGGGACGGAGTCTCTCTGTTCACAGACTGGGGCAGTGAATGCGGGGGGGAGTCTCACTGTTCACAGACTGGGGCAGTGAATGGGGGGTAGTCACTGTTCACAGACTGGGGCAGTGAATGGGGGGGAGTCACTGTTCACAGACTGGG
>JASTWF010002371.1:0-20000 GCA_030390025.1 Squalus acanthias
CTCCTCCTCCTCCCCCTCCTCCTTCACTGCTGTGACTCCTCGCAGGTCATGTAGAAGACCAGCTATGATCTTATTAATGGCGGAGCAGGCTCGAGGGGCCGTATGACCTACTCCTGCCCCTAATTCTGACGTTCCTATACTTAGAAGGGGGGTTGCAGTGCTGAGGGTTTTTTTTTTGACGTTCTCACCTCAGGGAACGACCAAACGCAGCCAGCAGAGGGAACGCCGGCATGTCGGCCGGCTTCTTGAACGCCCAGTAATAGGCGGCGAAGGCACCGGCCAGCGTGCACTGCCCCAGCGCGATGGCGAAATTCACCAACCACAGGAAGACAAAGAGGTTGCAGATTTGAAGGATGAAGATGTACTTGTGGTAAACGCTCTCACCGCCGTAGAAAGCGAAGGCACATTGAGCGCCCGGACACAGCTTGGTGACGTTGCTGGTGTTAAATATCTGTTGGGGACAGAAAGGAACCAGGTCGTCAGCTTTCAACTTTCTCATCACGCTTAGAAAATAAGCCCATTTATTTCATTCATCAGGAAGTGTGGGCGTGGCTGGCACGGCCGGCATTTATTGCCCATCCCCAGTTGCCCTGAGAAGGTGGGGGTGGGTCTTCTTCTTGAACCGCTGGGAGCGGGTTTGATACAAACTGAGTGTCTCGCTCGGCCACTTCAGAGGGCAGTTAGAGTCAACCAGGTTGGTGTGGGACTGGAGTCACATATAGGCCCAGACTGGGTAAGGACGGCAGGTTTCATAGCATTACACGGAATGTACAGCCCAGAAACAGGCCATTCGGCCCAACTGGTCCGTGCCGGTGTTTATGCTCCACACCAGCCTCCTCCCACCCCTCTTCATCTCACCCATCAACATATCCTTCTATTCCTTTCCCCCACGTGTGTTTATCCAGCTTCCCCTGAAATGCATCTCTGCTATTCGCTTCAACCACTCCCTGTGGTAGCGAGTTCCACATTCTCACCACTCTCTGGGTAAAGAAGTTTCTTCTGAATTCCCTATTGGATTTCATGGTGACTATCTTATATTGATGGCCTCTAGTTTTGCTCTTCCCACAAGTGGAAACATTCTCTCTGTATCCACTATCAAAATCTTTCATAAAGACCTCTATTAGGTCACCCCAGTTGATGTAGAAGATCAGCCATGATCTTATTGAATGGCGGAGCAGGCTCGAGGGCCCTATGACCTATTGTTTACCGAGTGTTTACTCTATCAAAACCTTTCATAATTTTAAAGACCTCTATTAGGTCACCCCTCAGCCTTCTTTTTTCAAGAGAAAAGAGACCCAGCCTGTTCATCCTTTCCTGATATGTTTACCCTCGCATTTCTGGCATCATTCTTGTAAATCTTCTCTGCACCCTCTCCAGTGCCTCTATATCCTTTTTATAATCTGGTGACCAGAATTGCACGCAGTACTCCAAGTGTGGCCTAACCAAAGTTCGAAACAAGTTTAGCAGAACTTCACTACTTTTCAATTCTATCCCTCTAGAAATAAACCCGAGTGCTTGGTTTGCTTTTTTTTATGGCCTTATTGACCTGCGTCGATACTTTTAGTGATTTGTGTATTTGTACTCCAAGATCTCTTTGCTCCTCTACCCCATTTAGATTCTTATTTTCCAATTAATATGCGACCTCCTTATTTTTCTTACCGAAATGCAATACTTCACACTTATCTGTGTTGAAATTAATTTGTCAATTATATGCCCATTCTGCAAGTTTATTAATTTCTTCTTGTAATTTGTTGCAGTCCTCCTCAGTATTGACTATCACCCCCCGCCCCCCCCCCCCAATTTGGTGTCGTCCGCAAATTTAGAAATTGTGTTTTTGATTCCAAATCTAAATCGTTAATGTAAATTGTGAACAGTGGTCCCAGCACTGATCCGTGTGGGACCTCACTTCCCACCTCTGACACTCTGAATAGCTGCCCTTTATCCCCACTCTCTGCTTTCTGTCCTGACGCCAGCCAGCAATCCATTCTGCTACGTGTCCCCTGACTCCGCAGCCTCTGGCCTTATTCAGTGCTCTGTTATGTCTATTTTAACCACTCGCTGGATAAAGACGTTTCTCCTGAATTCCCGATTGGAATTATTGGTGACTATCTTATAATTATGACCCCTTATTCTTTCAGGATGTGGGCGTGGCAGGCACGGCCGGCATTTATTGCCCATCCCCAGTTGCCCTGAGCAGGTGGTTGTGGGCCTTCTTCTTGAACCGCTGGGAGCGGGTTTGATACAAACTGAGTGTCTCGCTCGGCCACTTCAGAGGGCAGTTAGAGTCAACCAGGTTGGTGTGGGACTGGAGTCACATATAGGCCCAGACCGGGTAAGGACGGCAGGTTTCCTTCCCTAAAGGACATCAGTGAACCAGATGGGTTTTTAGACAAGCCGACAGCTTCATGGTCACTTTTTACAGAGACCAGCTTTTTATTTCCAGATATTTTAAAAACTGAATTCTAAATTCTCAAACTGCCATGACGGAGATCTGAACTCACGTTCTCTGGACTAGTCCAGCACGCCAATCTCACCAATACTATGCCACCATACCCCATATGCATTACTATTCAAAATGAACATTCGAATGGGGCACAACCATTTCTAGAAGAGATGGGAGGTGTAGCTATTTTGTTTGGTGGGGTTGGGGCGAAGGCGGTTGCTTGGTGACACTGAACAGACAACACGGCCCATTGCAATCTCCATTGTCTTCATGCGTCCTCCACAAGAGAATGGGAATAAGACTTCCCATGCTGGCAGGTCAAGATCCCTTTTGAGGTGCCCACTGACGCAACGCCAGTTTTACACTCCCCACCCCCGCCCCCCTCCAGCGCCAAGTGGAAAATCCACCCCATTTAGTTTTTGGTCGAGAGTCCATCAGCTTCGTTCCCAGTGTCGCGACAGATGCGGTCAACTACAGGAGGGGAGACCTCAGAGAACGTGACTAAAGGAAGTCACTCAACGAATGGCATGGGGAACATTGGCAAAGATTTTCCTGGAGATTTCTTACAGCAGAGAGAAGGTTAAGGGGAGATTTAATAGAGGTGTTTAAAATCATGAAGGGGTTGATAGAGTTTTGTTTTTATTCGTTCGTGGGATGTAGGCGTCGCTGGCAGGGCCGGCATTTATTGCCCACCCCTAATTGCCCCTGAGAAGGTGGTGGTGAGCCGCCTTCTTGAACCGCTGCAGTCCATGTGGTGAAGGTGCTCCCACAGTGCTGTTAGGGAGAGAGTTCCAGGATTTTGACCCAGCGACGATGAAGGAACGGACGATATATTTCCAAGTCAGGATGGTGTGTGACTTGGAGGGGATCTTGGAGGTGGTGGTGTTCCCATACGCCTGCTGCCCTTGTCCTTCTCGGTGGTAGAGGTCGCGGGTTTGGGAGGTGCTGCCGAAGAAGCCTTGGCGAGTTGCTGCAGTGCATCTTGTAGATGGTACATACAGTAGATAGGGAGAAACTGTTTCCAGTGGCTGAAGGGTCAGTAACCAGAGGACACAGGTTCAAGATAATTGGCAAAAGATACAGCCCGCTTGATTGGCACCCCATCCGCCATCTTAAACATTCACTCCCTCCACCACCGGCGTACCGTGGCTGCAGTGTGTACCATCTACAAGATGCACTGCAGCAACTCGCCAAGGCTTCTTCGGCCGCACCTCACAAACCCGCGACCTCTTCCACCTAGAAGGACAAGGGCAGCAGGCGCATGGGAACACCACCACCTCCAAGTTCCCCTCCAAGTCACACACCATCCTGACTTAGAAATATATCGCCGTTCCTTCATCGTCGCTGGGTCAAAATCCTGGAACTCCCTCCCTAACAGCACTGTGGGAGCACCTTCACCACACAGATTGCAGCGGTTCAAGAAGGCGGCTCACCACCACCTTCTCGAGGGCAACTAGGGATGGGCAATAAATGCTGGCCTTGCCAGCGACGCCCACATCCCAGGAATAAATAAAAAAAACTCTTAACTGCTCTCTGACGTTTGCCTAGCAAGTCATGCAGTTGTGTCAAGTACATATCCAAATCCCTGCATTTCCAACACGTACACAAGCTGTAACCGGAATGCTTACCTCAGGATTACACGTTCTATTTGCATATATACAATGACCCTGATTGATCATCACTTTGTAGACAGCCTCCCCGGATGTTGACAGAAATCTGCATATTTCACGTTAAAGAATATATTTTTTTTCTCTCTTTTCCTACCGTGTTAATGAGCTGTCAAACGTTTCAATTTTAAAGCGTAATAATAGAACTCTGACCGAGGTACATTAAGCATACCCTAGAGTCTTACAGCACTGTAGGAGTCCGTTCGGCCCATTGTGCCTGTGCCGGCTCTTTGAAAGAGCTCTCCAATTAGTTCCACTCCCCTGCTCCTTCCCCATAGTCCTGCAAATTTATCCTGTTTAAGTGTTTCTCCAATTGCCTTTTGAAAGTTATTATTGAATCTGCTTTCACCGCCCTTTCAGGCAGCACATTCCAGATCACAACAACTCGCTGCGTAAAAACAATCTCCTCATCTCCCCTCTGGTTCTTTTGCCAATTCCCTTCAATCTGTGTCCTCTGGTTACTGACCCTCCTGCCACTGGAAACAGTTTCTCCTTATTTACTCAGTCAAAACCCTTCATAATTTTAAACACCTCTATTAAATCTCCCCTTAACCTTCTCTGCTCTAAGGAGAACAATCCCAGCTTCTCTAAGTCTCTCCACGTAACTGAGGAACCTCAGCCCTGGTACCATTCTAGTAAATGCCCTCTGCACCCTCTCAAATACAAATTGTACATTTTAACAGCTTTAATAAACACCTCTCCTCTGGCGCCATTAACTACTTTGATTCCTTTTCAGCTGAGCTGAAATGGTCAGCAGATCTTTGGAACTGGAGCCTTACAGGGCCGACCTGATGATGAAGCTTTCAGCGCTTAACGTTATGTGACGGGAGATCAATAGCGACACAGCAGTGTCATCTGAAAGGATACATAGCTGTAACTGCCCAATAGGAAATACAGACAGCTAGGAGGAGGAAGGTGATGATGGGGTAGAATAGAGTGGACATGATATATCCTATGGCCCTGATGATAAAAAACAAACAGTAAAATGCAGTAAACCACCACACTCTATAATAGTCTTACATTTTAATAAAATTATAAATGATCTGAATGCCACAATTACATAGAATTAGGTAGAATTTACAGCACAGGAACAGGCCATTCAGCCCATTCGGCCCATCCGGTTCATCTCGGTGTTTATGCTCCACACCAGCCTCCTTCCACCCCTCTTCATCTCATCCCATCAACATATCCTTCTATTCCTTTCTCCCTCATGTGTTTATCCAGCTTCTTCTTAAATGGATCTATACTATTCACCTCAACCACTCCCTGTGGTAGCGAGTTCCACATTCTCACCACTCTCTGGGTAAAGAAGTTTCTTCTGAATTCCTGATTGGATTTATTAGTGATTATCTTATATTTATGGGCAACTTGTCCTGGATTTTTATATCAGTGTTCAGGAGTTACGTCCGCTAAATTCTCATAACAGCCTCGCGGAGTCTGACTAAATAGAGGTATTGAGTACAAAAGTAGAGAAGTTATGCTGAACCTTTATAAAGCGCTGGTTAGGCCACAACTGGAGTATAGCGTCCAGTTCTGGTCACCACACTTTAGGAAGGATGTGAAGGCCCTTGAGAGGATGCAGAGGAGTTTTACCAGAATGGTTCTGGGGATGGGGGATCTTAGCTACAAGGACAGGTTGGAGAAGCTGGATTTGTTTTCATTAGAACAAAGGAGGTTGAGGGGTGATTCGATAGAGGTGTACAAGATTATGACGGCTTTTGATAGGCTAGACGGGGAAAGGCTGTTCCCACTAGTTGATGGTACAAGGACTAGGGGACACAGATTTAAGGTTTTGGGCAAGAGATACAGGGGGGGATGTGAGGAAAAACTTTTTTATGCAGCGAGTGGTGAGGACCTGGAATTCGCTGCCGATGGAAGTGGTGGAAGTGGAGACACTCAATGTTTTCAAGGGGAGACTGGATAGGCACTTGAGGGAAATAAACTTGCAGGGCTACGGGGATAGAGCGGGGGAATGGGACTGACTGGATTGCTCTACAGAGAGCCGGCACGGACTCGATGGACCGAATGGCCTCCTTCTGTGCCATTATGACTCTATGACTTGTTATCGGAGGTTCAGGTTCGAGAGGGTGCATTGCTTGTGAGGTAGGAAGGCGGGAATTTACAGGACTTGGAAAGACCATCTCATGTCCAGCAGAACAGTCCCAAAGTTCAAAAACCCAACACTACGGGGCCAATAATGTGGCCCAACCACCAGTTCCTACACACAGGGTCGGATATAACTGAGGGATACATTAAGATATGTTGGAGGGTTAAGTTAGGATATAACAGAGGGTTACGTTAGCATATGTTGGGAGGTTAGGTTAGTGTACATAGGAAGGTCGGTGCTGGGTCCTCTGCTGTTTGTGATTTTTATCAATGACTTGGAGGAGGGGACTGAAGGGTGGATCAGTAAATTTGCTGATGACACCAGGATTGGTGGAGTAGTGGATGAGGTGGAGGGCAGTTGTAGGCTGCAAAGAGACATTGATAGGATGCAGAGCTGGGCCGAAAAATGGCAGATGGAATTTAACCCTGATAAGTGCGAGGTGATTCATTTTGGTAGGGCAAATGTGAATAAGGATTACAGGGTCAACGGCAGGGTTCTGAGGAACGTGGAGGAGCAGAGGGATCTGGGGGTTCATATCCACAGATCTCTGAAGGTTGTCACTCAAGTGGATAGAGCAGTAAAGAAGGCCTATGGTGTGTTGGCGTTTATTAACAGAAGGTTTGAGTTTAAGAACCGTGAGGTTATGCTGCAACTGTACAGGACCTTGGTGAGACCACATTTGGAATATTGTGTGCAGTTCTGGTCACCTCACTATAGGAAGGACGTGGAAGCATTGGAAAGAGTGCAAAGGAGATTTACCAGGATGCTGCCTGGTTTGGGGGGGAGGTCTTATGAGGAAAGATTGAGGGAGTTGGGGCTTTTCTCTTTAGAGCGGAGGAGGATGAGAGGCGACTTAATAGAGGTTTATAAGATGATGAGGGGGATAGATAGAGTGGATGTTCAGAGACTATTTCCTCGGGTAGAGGCAGCTGTTACAAGGGGGCATAACTATAAGGTGCATGGGGGGAGATATAGAAGGGATGTCCGAGGTAGATTCTTTACTCAGAGAGTGGTTGGGGTGTGGAATGGACTGCCTGCTGTGATAGTGGAGTCGGACACTTTAGGAACTTTCAAGCGGTTATTGGATAAGCACATGGAGCACACCAGAGTGATAGGGAGTGTGATAGCTTGATCTTGGTCTCGGACAATGCTTGGCACAACATCGAGGGCCGAAGGGCCTGTACTGTGCTGTACTGTTCTATGTTCTATGTTCTAAGGTTGAGTTAGAATGTATTAGAGGGTTAAGTTAGGGTACGATGGAGGGTTAAGTTAGGATATATTGGGGGGATTAAGTTAGAGTATATTGGAGCATAAAGTTAGATTATATTCCAGGGTTATGTTAGGATATGTCGGAAAGGATTAAGTTAGAGTACTTTGGAGGGTTAAGTTAAGGTATATTTAGGGGGGGGGCGGTGTTAGGGTAAATTTGAGGGTTGCTAGGGTAAGTTGAAAGGTTGCTACGATCATGGAAACACATTGAGCAAGTCTACAACAATTCCGATCCTTAAACATTACCAGTGACCACTTACTTGCTCCCTTCCCTGAGGAGTGCAATTGCAATACAAATTCTTTTCCGTAGGAAAATCAGCATCAGTATGATGATCACTTCAATAATGCAGAGAAAGATCACTGGAAAACAGTAGAGGCCATGTTTTAAGAATTGAACTTTAAAAGCGTGGATTTTAATAGAATTGTCACTAAGACTGCAGTTACACTGCAATCAGTATCCCTTGTTAATGAGTTGACTATGAAAAGCCAATCGCCAATTCTTGGAAGCTGACATTTAATATTAGAACATAAGAACAAAAGAACTAGAAGCCCCTCGAGCCTGCTCCGCCATTCAATAAGATCATGGCTGATCTTCGACCTCAACTCCACTTTCCCGCCCAATCTCCATATCTCTTGCTTCCCCTAGAGTCCAAAAATCTATCGATCTCTGTCTTGAATATACTCAACGATTCAGCATTCACAGCCCTTTGGGGTAGAGAATTCCAAAGATTCACAACCCTCTGAGTGAAGAAATTCCTCCTCATCTCAGTCTTAAATGACCGACCCCTTATCCTGAGACTATGCCCCCTAGTTCTAGACTCTCCAGCCAGGGGAAACAATCTCTCGGCACCTACCCTGTCAATCCCCTCAGAATCTTGTATGTTTCAATGAGATCACCTCTTATTAGGAGAGTCTGGTTTCAGTATTTATTCTTTCCTATGCTGGAAACATTCCACTGGAGGTTTATCGAGCTCCTTGGACCTCCTTGGGCCTTTGGAAAATGTGGTACCACACTAGGCTGGAGTTATATCGTAGCCAAGCATGACATGCACTCTTGGGAGTAAGAAAAGTCAGATCAGGATCTGACACCCAGCCGTCTATCCCATCAATGCGCTGCCCTCGAGGCGAGATGTCCTACGTGTGGTGTAGGTGACGGAAGCTCTCGGGACCTTGTTGACTCCTGTAATTATTTGACCGCTGGGAGAGATTTGGTAGCAGCGTCCAGGTCGTAACTGTCCCGGCCTCGCTCCTTATCCGTGGGGAGAACATGGGGTGGGGGAGGGAGTGAAATTGGTCTTCGGCCACAGTGCAAACGGGTGACAGCAAATCACGGTTTTACACCCTGCCCAATTTTCTTTTCTATTAAAGTCAACCCTCCAACACACCCTAACGTAACCACCCAATATACCCTAACTTAACCTCCCAATATACCCTAACTTAACCTCCCAATATACCCTAACTTAACCTCCCAATATACCCTAACGTAACCACCCAATATACCCTAACTTAACCTCCCAATATACCCTAACTTAACCTCCCAATATACCCTAACGTAACCACCCAATATACCCTAACTTAACCACCCAATATACCCTAACGTAACCACCCAATATACCCTAACTTAACCTCCCAATATACCCTAACTTAACCACCCAATATACCCTAACTTAACCACCCAATATACCCTAACTTAACCTCCCAATACACCCTAACGTAACCACCCAATATACCCTAACGTAACCACCCAATATACCCTAACTTAACCATCCAATATACCCTAACTTAACCTCCCAATATACCCTAACTTAACCATCCAATATACCCTAACTTAACCATCCAATATACCCTAACTTAACCATCCAATATACCCTAACTTAACCTCCCAATATACCCTAACTTAACCATCCAATATACCCTAACGTAACCACCCAATATACCCTAACTTAACCATCCAATATACCCTAACTTAACCACCCAATATACCCTAACTTAACCATCCAATATACCCTAACTTAACCATCCAATATACCCTAACTTAACCATCCAATATACCCTAACTTAACCATCCAATATACCCTAACTTAACCTCCCAATATACCCTAACTTAACCTCCCAATATACCCTAACTTAACCTCCCAATATACCCTAACTTAACCTCCCAATATACCCTAACTTAACCTCCCAATATACCCTAACTTAACCTCCCAATATACCCTAACTTAACCTCCCAATATACCCTAACTTAACCTCCCAATATACCCTAACTTAACCTCCCAATATACCCTAACTTAACCTCCCAATATACCCTAACTTAACCTCCCAATATACCCTAACTTAACCTCCCAATATACCCTAACTTAACCTCCCAATATACCCTAACTTAACCACCCAATATACCCTAACTTAGCCTCACAATATATCCTAATGTAATTTGACAGTATACCCTAACTTAACCTCCTCATATATCCTAACTCAACCCTCTAACGCACCCTATCTCAACCTCCCAATATATCCGAACTCAACTCTCCTACACACCCTAACTCAACCTCCCAGTATATCCGAACTCAACTCTCCATCACACCCTAACTCAACCTCCCAGTATATCCGAACTCAACTCTCCATCACACCCTAACTCAACCTCCCAATATATCCGAACTCAACTCTCCAACACACCCTAACTCAACCTCCCAATATATCCGAACTCAACTCTCCAACACACCCTAACTCAACCTCCCAGTATATCCGAACTCAACTCTCCTACACACCCTAACTCAACCTCCCAGTATATCCGAACTCAACTCTCCTACACACCCTAACTCAACCTCCCAGTATATCCGAACTCAACTCTCCTACACACCCTAATTCAACCTCCCAATATATCCGAACTCAACTCTCCAACACACCCTAACTCAACCTCCCAGTATATCCGAACTCAACTCTCCATCACACCCTAACTCAACCTCCCAATATTCCGTAACTCACCTCTCCATCACACCCTAACTCAACCTCCCAATATTCCGTAACTCACCTCTCCAACGCACCCTAACTTAACGGCCATTTTGTGCTTTGGCCGAAGACTAATTTCACCCCCTTATGTTTCTTCCGAGCGGAAACTAGTTTGCACCGATGTTAAACGTGTAACGTAAACGCCTCCTGAAGCACTTTAAGACTCACTAAAGGCCAGCCACGTCTGCCTGAGCTGCAGATACACCCTGAAGTCCGTCTGGAAGCCAATGTCGTAGATGGCGATGTCACTACCAGGCTTCCCCTTCAGGCTGCTGTACTCCCAGTAACAGTGCCAGATCCCTAAAGCCGGGACAAAAGCAGAGGCTTCAAATGACAGACACGACAAAGACAAAAGCAAAATACTGCAGATGCTGGAATTCTGAAATAAAAACAGAAAACATTGGAAAAACTCAGCAGGTCAGGCAGCATCTGTGGAGAGAGAAACAGAGTTAACGTTTCAGGTCGATGACCTTTCGTCAGAACTGGAAAAGGTTAGAGATGTAACAGGTTTTAAGCAAGTGCAGAGGCAGGGAAAGGGGGGAGGGGAGGAAAGAACAAAAGGGAAGGTCTGTGATAGGGTAGAAGGGAGAGATTAAATGACAAAAGGGATGATGGTGTGAGGCAAAAGGAGATGGTAATGGGACAAACAAAAGATGGGTCTCGAGGAGGTGTAAATGGGAATATTAGAATCATCAGCAACAGCTGCTGTCTGAAAAAATGGGAGCAGTGGTTATGATCTGAAATTGTTGAACTCAATGTTGAGACCAGAAGGCTGTAAAGTGCCTAATCGACAGATGAGGTGCTGTTCCTCGAACAGGAAAAAGACATAGGAACAGGAGGAGGCCATTCAGCCTCTTGAGCCTGTTCTGCCATTCAATTAGATCATGTCTGATCTGTATCTTAACTCCGTCTACCCGCCTTGGTTCCATAACCTTTAATACCCTTACCCAACAAAAATCTATCAATCTCAGTTTTGGAATTTACAATTGACCCCCCCCCAGCCTCAACAGCTTTTTTTGGGGGGAGAGTTCCAGATTGCCACTCCCCTTTGTGTGAAGAAGTGCTTCCTGACATCACCCATCAATTACTCAACACCTAAAAAGTTGTATGAAGGGGCAAAGATGACTATTTTAATATGGACCCTGATCAGATGACAGCATGGTACCTGCAGTATTGATCTCAAGATGTTTAGTTAATCTTAGTGCTCAACAAAACCAATTGTAATCAATTGACATCAGCCTAATCTGCACTGGCTTCTAACACAACCACTGACTGCATCTAACATAAGGACATAAGAATTAGGAGCAGGAGTCGGCCATTCGGCCCCTCGAGCCTGCTCCGCCATTCAATAAGATCATGGCAGACCTTCTACCTCATCTCCACTTTCCTGCACTATCCCCATATCCCTTGATTCCCTTAGTATCCAAAAATCTATCGATCTCAGCCTTGAATATACTCAACGACTGAGCCGCCACAGCCCTCTGGGGTAGAGAATTCCAAAGATTCACCGCCCGCTGAGTGAAGAAATTTCTCCTCATCTCAGTCCTAAATGGCTGACCCCTTATTCTGAGACTGTGACCCCTGGTTCTAGACTCCCCAGCCAGGGGAAACATCCTCCCTGCATCTACCCTGTCAAGCCCTGTAAGAATTTTGTATGTTTCAATGAGATCACCTCTCATTCTTCTAAACTCTAGAGAATATAGGCCTAGTCTACTCAATCTCTCCTCATAGGACAATCCCCCCATCCTAGAAATCAGTCTAGTGAACTTTCGTTGCACTCCCTCTAAGGCAAGTATATCCTTCAAGTATTAACCTGATAATTAGTTACTGAGTAATTGAACCAACAGAATAAAGTACCAGGGGTAGACTAGGGGCTAAATGACAAGGTCCTAATTATGGAACAATTACAAAGTTAATCTGCAAACTTCAATGAAATTCAACATTTAAGCTTTGGTCTATTGCTAAAATAAAAAGACATCGAGGATATTAACTGGTTAGATTTCATTGCAATTTCTAGGTACCATGCATTTCTATAGCGCCTTTAAAGTCATAAAACAGCCCAAGGCGCTTCACAGGAGTGATTATCAAATAAACACTGACGCCGAGCCACATCAAGAGACATAGGGCAGGTGACCAAAAGCTTGGTCAAAGAGATAGGTTTTAAGGAGCATCTTAAAGGAGGAGAGAGAGATGGAGAGGCAGACAGGTTTAGGGAGGGAATTCCAGAGCTCAGGGCCCAGGCAACAGAAGGCACGGCCGCCAATGGTGGAATGATGGAAATCGGCCAGAATTGGAGGAGCGCAGAGATCTCTGGGGGTTGGAGGGTTGGAGGAGGTTACAGAGATAGGGAGGGGGGGGCGAGGTCTCCAAGGGATTTGAAAACGAGGATGAGAATTTTAAAATCGAGGCGTTGCTTAACCGGGAGCCAATGTAGGCCAGCGAGCACAGGGGGTGATGGGTGAACGGGACTTGGTGCGAGTTAGGACACAGGCAGCAGGAAATGCTTTTGAAAGGTGAAATTCGTTTGTGAGTCAGTGTGAAAATGCAAAAATTCAGCATGTTAGTTGACTCATCGCACTCGTGCTAACTTCAAGACTGCTCTCAAAGTGACGTCAGCAAAGGACTGAAGCCAGCTCTTTACCTGCTGAGTACTAGGGGGCGTAGAGATAGAAATTCATTCTCCCTTATCATAGAATCATCGAATCATACAGCACAGAAGGAGGCCATTCGGCCCATCGTGACTGTGTCGGCTCTTTGAAAACAGTTTAGTCCCACACCCCAGCTTTTTCCCCATAACCCTGCAAATTAATCCTCATTAAGTACATGTCCAAATGCCTTTTGAAAGTTCCTATGGAATCTGCTTCCACCACCCTTTCAGGCAGTGCGTTCCAGATCTTAACAACCCTCTGTGCGAAGAAATTTCTCCTCATTTCCCCTCTAGTTGTTTTGCCAATTATTTTAAATCTGTGACCTCTGGTTACCGACCCACTTGCCAAAAGAAAGTGATTCTCCCTACTTGCTCTATTGAAACCCCGCATGATTTTGAACACCTCTATTAAATCACCCCTTAAACTTCCCTGCTCTAAGGAGAACAACCCCAGCTTCTCCAGTCTCTCCACACAACTGAAGTCCCTTATCCCAGTGCCAGTACTGAGGGAGCAGCACTGAGGGAGCGCTGCACTGTCGGAGGGCAGTACTGAGGGAGCGCTGCACTGTCGGAGGGGCAGTACTGAGGGAGCGCTGCACTGTCGGAGGGGCAGTACTGAGGGAGCGCTGCACTGTCGGAGGGCAGTACTGAGGGAGCGCTGCACTGTCGGAGGGGCAGTACTGAGGGAGCGCTGCACTGTCGGGGGGCAGTACTGAGGGAGCGCCGCACTGTCGGAGGGGCAGTACTGAGGGAGTGCTGCACTGTCGGAGGGGCAGTACTGAGGGAGCGCTGCACTGTCGGGGGGCAGTACTGAGGGAATGCTGCACTGTCGGGGGGCAGTACTGAGGGAGCGCTGCACTGTCAGAGGGGCAGTACTGAGGGAGCGCTGCACCGTCGGAGGGGCAGTACTGAGGGAGCGCTGCACTGTCGGAGGGGCAGTACTGAGGGAGCCGCTCCGCTGCACTGTCGGATGTGCCGTCTTTCGGATGAGACGTTAAACCGAGGCCCTTTCAGGTGGATGTAAAAGATCCCACAGCACTATTTCAAAGAAGAGCAGGGAAGATCTCCCCGGTGTCCTGGCCAATATTTATAACCGTAACTATTTGTAACACCAAAGTTCTGATTGGCGCCCTTGAAGGACAAGACACACCCCAGCAGTTTGTCTGGAATGTATAATTAGATCCTGCCTGCCTGAGTAATCAAGATCTTTGCAATGTGTAATTTGGTCCATCACACTACTGCTAACACCACTGCTTTCAGAGAACAGACTGGCCTCACCTCTCCCGGGTTAGGGGCGCTCGCAGCGCTCACACTGCCGAATCCAGACAGGAAGGGGTGAGACCATGGAGGGATTTTAAGATGAGGGTGAGAATTTTAAAATCAAGGTGTGGGTGGGCAATGCTTCCCCTAAATGTTTTTAATGGCCTGTGCGGGAACCTTGAGACAGCTGCGCGGCTGCATAGCTGGTTGGTGGATCATGAGCCAATGTAATCAATGAGCACAGGGGTGATGGGTGAACGGGACTTGCTGCGTGTTAGGAGACCTGCAGCAGAGTCTTGGATGAGCTCCAGTTCATTGAGGGTGGAAGATGGGAGGCCGTCCAGGAGAGCATTGGAATAGTCGAGTCCGGCAAATAACACAGAAATGTAATGTTATGCAGGTGTAGGACCAACACAGAATATGTTCTCATTTTTAAAAATTCATTTATTTATTGCCCATCCCTAGTTGCCCTTGAGAGGGTGGTAGTGAGCTGCCTTCTTGAACTGCTGCGGTCTGTGTGTGGGGAGGGAGGGAGTGGGGGGGATTGCAGGTGTAAAGGGGGTGCGGAAGAACGTGATCCAGGTCTGACAGAGGGCAGGAGAACGCGATCTAGCTTCCATTCTGGATCACGTTCTTCCCCCATCCCTACTGTTCTCACCGTGCACTCCTGCCAACAAGTTTCCGACCTTCTCTCCCCGAGTTCCTGACCCCCGCCCCCCCTCAAAGCTCCTGACCTCCCCGCCAGAGTTCCTGGCCTTCTCCCCCCTCTCCGAGCTCCTCCCTCTCGGATCCTCTCTCTCCCGCCTCGATCCCCTCTCTCCCCCCCTTCGATACCCTCTCTCCCCCCCACCCTGCCGATCCTCTCTCTCCCCTCTCCCTCCTCCGATCCTCTCTACCCCAATCCAATCTTCACCCACCTCTGACCCTCTCTCTCCCCCCTTCGACCCTTCCCCCTACGATCCTCTCTCTCCCCCTCCCCCGATCCTCTCCCCTCCTCCTCCGATCCTCCCCCCCACTTCGATCCTCTCTCCCCGATCCTCTCCCCATCTCCTCCGATCCTCTCCCCCCACTCCAATCCTCCCCCCGTCTCCGATCCTCTCTCTCCCCTGATCCTCTCCCCATCTCCTCCGATCCTCTCCCCCCACTCCAATCCTCTCCCCCACTCCAATCCTCCCCCCCACTCCAATCCTCTCCTTCCCCCTGATCCTCTCCCCATCTCCTCCGATCCTCTCCCCCCACTCCAATCCTCCCCCCCACTCCAATCCTCTCTCTCCCCTGATCCTCTCCCCATCTCCTCCGATCCTCTCCCCCCACTCCAATCCTCCCCCCCACTCCAATCCTCTCCCCCTGATCCTCTCCCCATCTCCTCCGATCCTCTCCCCCCACTCCAATCCTCCCCCCCCACTCCAATCCTCTCTCTCCCCTGATCCTCTCCCCATCTCCTCCGATCCTCTCCCCCCACTCCAATCCTCTCCCCCACTCCAATCCTCTCTCTCCCCTGATCCTCTCCCCATCTCCTCCGATCCTCTCCCCCCACTCCAATCCTCCCCCTCCCAACAAGCGCGGTCCCAACAGGCGTGGTCCCAACGGGCGCAGTCCCAACGGGCGCGGTCCCAACGGGCGCGGTCCCAACGGGCGCGGTCCCAACAGGCGCAGTCCCAACGGGCGCGGTCCCAACAGGCGCGGTCCCAACGGGCGCGGTCCCAACGGGCGCGGTCCCAACAGGCACACATGCGCAGAGTCAAAAATGCGTTGCAAATCATCACTCCACATATTTATCCCTTAATCAACATTACTAAAACAGATTATCTGGTCATTATCACATTTGCTTTGCGCAAATTGGATGCCGCGTTTGCCACATTACAACAGTGACTACACTTCAAAAGTACTTCATTGGCCGTGAAGCGCTTTGGGACATCCTCGTAAAAATGGCGATAGAAATGCAAGTTCTTTCTTCATTCTATGTGAAAAGAAACATTTCTTACAAGAACTGGGAGGTATAATCCTCAAGGCCAAAGGACCAGAGATAGCATGTTCGGAGATATGAATAGGACTCTCCTTATCTGAAAGTGTGTAACTCTTTCTTAAAAAGAATCTGAGAGGTCAGGGTTGTGAAAGATCCACCTGGACGGTCCATCAACCTGAGGTCATCAGGGTTACTAACATGGTTACTCCCAGTTTCTCCGTCTCCGCCGCATCTGCTCTGACGATGCCACCTTCCATACCAGTGCTTCCGACATGTCTTCCTTTTTCCTCAACCGAGGATTCCCCTCTACCGTGGTCAACACGGCCCTCGACCGTGTCCGTTCCATCTCCCGCACTTCTGCCCTCACCCCGGCCCCTCCCTCCCGGAACCACGATAGAGTTCCCCTTGTCCTCACCTTTCACCCCACCAGCCTCCACATTCAACGGATCATCCTCCGCCATTTCCGCCACCTCCAACGTGATCCCACCACCAAACGTATCTTCCCCTCACCTCCCCTTTCAGCATTCCGTAGGGACCGCTCCCTCCGAGACACCCTAGTCCACTCCTCTATCACCCCCAGCACCCCTTCCCCTTCACCCGGCACCTTCCCGTGCAAGCGCAGGAGATGCAACACCTGCCCTTATACATCCCCCCTTCCCACTCTCCAGGGCCCCAAACACCTCTTCCAGGTGAAACAGCGATTTACTTGTACTTCTTGCAATCTAGTATACTGTATTCGCTGCTCACGATGTGGTCTCCTCTACATTGGGGAGACCAAACGCAGATTGGGTGACCGCTTTGCGGAACACCTCCGTTCAGTCCGGAAGGGTGACCCCGAGCTTCCGGTCGCTTGTCATTTTAATTCACCCCTCCACGCTCACTCAGACCTCACCGTCCTCGGCCTCTTGCATTGTTCCACGGAAGCGCAGCGTAAGCGCCAGGAACAGCACCTCATCTTCCGTTTAGGCACTTTACAGCCTTCCGGACTTAATATCGAGTTCAACAATTTCAGATCATAACCCCGGCCCCTACCACATATGTACACATTTTATCCACTCTTTTGGTCCGTGCCTTTTTCCTTTTTTTCTCTCTCTCCCCCCACGGCAGCTGTCTCTGATTCTGCCAGCATTTCACACTTCACCTTTTGTTTCTCAACCTGTCCCATTACCATCTCGTCTTGCCTTGAGCATCTCTCAATGTCTCTACTCACTAAAGACCATCCCTTTTGTTCTTTTATTCCTCCCCCCAGCCTCCCCCTTGCATTTTTATCTGTTTATTTCTTGCTCTCTCAGTTCCGACGAAGGGTTTCGACCTAAAACGTTAACTCTGTTTCTCTCTCCACGGATGTTGCCTGGCCTGCTGAGTTTTTCCAGCGTTTTCTGTTGTTATTTCGGATTTCCAGCATCCGCAGTATTTTGCTATCTTACTAACATGGCTGTCTGGCTCGGCTGCCCGTGTCCTAACTCGCACCAAGTCCCGTTCACCCATCACCCCCTGTGCTCGCTGACCTACACTGGCTCCCAGTCAGGCAACGCCTCGATTTAAAAATTCTCATCCTTGTTTACAAATCCCTCCATGGCCTCACCCCCTCCCTATCTCTGTAACCTCCTCCAGCCCTACAACCCTCCCGTGATCTCTGCGCTCCTCTGATTCTGGTCTCTTGCGCTTCCCCGATTTTAATCGCTCCACCATTGGCGGCCGTGCCTTCAGCTGCCTGGGCCCCTAAGCTCTGGAATTCCCTCCCTAAACCTCTCCGCCTCTCTTTTCTCCTTTAAGACTCTCCTTAAAACCGACCTCTTTGACCAAGCTTTTGGTCGCCTGTCCTAATATCTCCTTAAGTGGCTCGGTGTCAAATTTTATTTGATTTACGCTGCTGTGAAGCCCCTCGGGACATTTTACTACATTAAAGGCGCTATATAAATACAAGTTGTTGTTCAGTTGATTGACACCTAAAAGAATGACCTTCATTGGCTCCCACATACCCAATATTTAAAACTTAATATATTTATTCTTGTGTTTAAATCTCTCCGTGGTCTCACTTTGGAGCTTCCTGCAGCACCACAACCCCTCCCCCTCCCCCAAACACAGGAACATAGGGACAGGAGGAGGCCATTCAACCCCTCCCCCTCCCCCAAACACAGGAACATAGGGACAGGAGGAGGCCATTCAACCCCTACCCTCCCCCAAACACAGGAACACAGGGACAGGAGGAGGCCATTCAACCCCTCCCCCTCCCCCAAACACAGGAACATAGGGACAGGAGGAGGCCATTCAACCCCTCCCCCTCCCCCAAACACAGGAACACAGGGACAGGAGGAGGCCATTCAACCCCTCCCCCTCCCCCAAACACAGGAACACAGGGACAGGAGGAGGCCATTCAACCCCTCCCCCTCCCCCAAACACAGGAACATAGGGACAGGAGGAGGCCATTCAACCCCTCCCCCTCCCCCAAACACAGGAACATAGGGACAGGAGGAGGCCATTCAACCCCTCCCCCTCCCCCAAACACAGGAACATAGGGACAGGAGGAGGCCATTCAACCCCTCCCCCTCCCCCAAACACAGGAATATAGGGACAGGAGGAGGCCATTCAGCCCCTCCAGCCTGTTCCACCATTCACAGCAACATAGGGACAGGAGGAGGCCATTCAGCCCCTCCAGCCTGTTCCACCATTCACAGCAACATAGGGACAGGAGGAGGCCATTCAGCCCCTCCAGCCTGTTCCACTATTCAATGAGATCATGGATAATCTGCGACCTAACTCCATATACCCGCCTTTGGCCCATATCCCTTAATACCTTTGGTTAACAAAAAGCTAACAATCTCCGATTTTAAAATTAACAATTGATCCAGCATCAATTGCCTGTTTGCGGAAGAGAGTTCCAAACTTCTACCACCCTTTGTGTGTAGAAGTGTTTCCTAACTTCACTCCTGAAAGACCTGGCTCTAACTTTTGGACTATGGCCCCTAGACCAAGGGGAAGAAATTCAGTATCACCCTGTTTGGGGGAGTCAACTTTTGAAAGTTGGGAAACTTTTAGCAGCAGGCGCTAATGATTCCCAGCTTTAAAAAAATTGGGCTTAGCGCTCCAGAAAGGGAGTGGAGCACATCAAGCGCTTCACTTCCTGGAGCACTAAAGGACAGAGGCGGGGCGGTAGTGGTGCGGCGCTGCGCAATGTCCCGTGCACCGCTACCGCCAGCCGAGGCTCCTTCCCTCCCTCAAAGGGAAGGGCCATCGCTGCAGGCTCTGCAATGGTGCCAACCAGCTGGTCCACGCCGGTGGCCGCGATCGGGCCCGATCAGCCCCACGCGACGCCAGCAGAGCGCCGGGCTGATCGATCGCGGCCCAGGAGAAGGAAAAAAAATTGAACAAAAACATTTCAGAAATTTAGGTACTTACCTCGGGGAGCTCCCCTTTAACTTTCGCCCCCCCCCCCCCGAAGCGCCCGGTCTCTCAAACAACGCCTCCTGCAGCTGTCGGTGTCGTCGCCCGGCGATGCTGCAGGGGGCGGAACCGGAGTTCGGGTCCGGGGCGCTACCGGGGCGATGCGCACACGGCGATGACGTCACGATCTCCGGGTGCAGGAGATCGTGGCGCGAAGTCTTACCGCCGCCGCAAACCTTTCACCAAAGTAC
>JASTWF010002371.1:25000-29229 GCA_030390025.1 Squalus acanthias
CTCCAGAGCTGGAGCCAGCACTGCTTCCTTCCTCGTTGGGCTGGAAACACACTGATCAAGGAAGGTCTCGTCTACACATTTCAGGAATTCCTCCCCCTCTTTGCCCTTTACACTGTTACAATCCCAGTCTATATTAGGATAATTGAAGCCCCCCATTATCACTACTCTAAAGTTCTTGCATCTTTCTGTAATTTGCCTGCAAATTTGCTCCTTTACCTCCTTCTCACTGGACACTGAGAAGTGCAGAGGAACAGAGGGACCTTGGAGTGCATATCCACAGATCCCTGAAGGTAGCAGGACAGGTAGATAAGGTGGTAAAGAAGGCATACGGGACACTTGCCTTTATTAGCCGTGGCATAGAATATAACAGCAGGGAGGTTATGCTTGAACTGTATAAAACACTAGTTAGGCCGCAGCTAGAGTACTGCGTGCAGTTCTGGTCAACACATTACAGGAAAGATGTGATTGCACTAGAGGGGGTGCAGAGGAGATTTACGAGGCTGTTGCCTGGGCTGGGGAATTTTAGCGATGAGGAAAGATTGGAGAGGCTGGGGTTGTTTTCTTTGGAACAGAGGAGGCTGAGGGGAGATTTAATTGAGGTGTATAAAATTATGAGGGGCCGAGATAGAGTGGATAGGAAGGACCTATTTCCCTTAGCAGAAGGGTCAATAACCAGGGGGCACAGATTTAAAGTAATTGGTGGAAGGTTTAGAAGGGATTTGAGGTGAATTTTTTTCACCCAGAGGGTGGTGGGGGTCTGGAACTCACTGCCTGAAAGGGTGGTAGAGGCAGAAACCCTCATCACATTTAAAAAGTACTTGGATATGCACCTGAAGTGCCGAAACCTACAGGGCTACGGACCAAGAGTGGAAAGTGGGATTAGGCTGGATAGCTCTTTGTTGGCCGGCACAGACACGATAGGCTGAATGGCCTCCTTCTGTGCTGTAAATTTCTGTGATTCTCTGATGATTCCACTATTTGGTGGCCTATAGTATACACCCAGTAGTGTAATAGCTCCTCTATTGTTCCTTAATTCTAAGCAAATAGACTCTGTCTTTGAACTCTTCAGTACATCATCCTGTTCTAGTGCTGTAACAGTACCTTTGATCAATATTGCCACTCCTCCCTCCTCTTTGGCTTTCCCTATCCCCAGATAGGGAAATGATGGGGATATGATCCTATGATTATCTCTTCAGACTACAGCTAACGACAGACACACTTTTATCGGAGAAACACTTTGGGACGATATAATACAGAAATGTTATTCTGCGACTGTCGCACGAAGCACGTGTCAGAGCTTGGCACTCGATCAAAACCGCCGTTGGGATTGCGGCTCAAATATCAGTAACTGAGAAAGACCGGCGGTTCAACAGAACTGGGTAACATTGACTGGTAAAGGGTCACCTCTCAGCGATGGTCTCCATGATCATCCTCTCTTTTATGAGTCATTTGAGACTTGTGATGTGGTAGGTGTAGAAAGAAAGGACTTGCATTTCTCCAGCGCCTTTCACAGCCTCAGGACGTCCCAAAGCACTTTACAGCCAATGAAGTACTTTTTGACGTGTAGTCACTGTTGTAATGTAGGAAACGCAGCAGCCAATTTGCGCACAGCAAACTCCCACAAACAGCGATGTGATAATTACCAGATAATCTGTTCTTAGTGATGTTGGTTGAGGGATAAATATTGGCCCCAGGACACCGGGGAGAACTCCCCTGCTCTTCCTTGAATAGCGCCATGGGATCTTTTACGTCCACCTGAGAGGGCAGACGGGGCCTCAGTTTAATGTCTCATCCGAACGACATCACCTCCGATGGTGCAGCACTCCCTCAGTACGGCACTGGAGTGTCAGCCTGAGTATCTCTGGAGTGGGACCTGAAACCACAACCTTCTAACTCTGAGTCAAGAGCACTACCCACTGAGCCACGCTAACAGGCTCGGGAGAAGCAAGTGACTTTGGACTAACAACAGAAAACGCTGGAAAAACTCAGCAGGCCAGGCAGCATCCGTGGAGAGAGAAACAGAGTTAACGTTTCAGGTCGATGACCTTTCGTCAGAACTGGAAAAAAGCAGGAAATGAAATAGATTTTAAAGCAAGTTTAGGGCTGGGAAAAGGGGGAGGGACATAGGACCTCTGGTTCCCGAATCTCTCCACCACTGGGGGTTTCCTCGCCTCATGTCTGGGTCTGTTGTAGACTCATTGATTGAGATTGATTGCAATGATTAGTCAACAACTCCTATCATTGTATCATTCAACTACCAGGATGGTAGAAGGCGAAATAGATGTGTGGTCTAACCAAGGTTCGATACAGGTTTAGCATAACCTCCCTACTTTTCAATTCTATCCCTCTAGAAATAAACCCTAGTGCTTGGTTTGCATTTTTAATGGCCTTGCTAACCTGTGGCGCAACTTTTAGTGATTTGTGTATTTGTACTCCGAGATCCCTTTGTTCCTCTACCCCACCTAGACTCGCACCCTCCAAGTGATAAGTGACCTCCCTATTCTTCCTCCCAAAATGTAATCCCTCACATTTGTGTCCAGTTATTGTTACCTCCTCTGGATATACCATCATGCCATTAGATACAGGGCACCGTGACTCAACTCCCAATAAAGTGAGACATTCGGACTGTTTAAGGGAGCGACTGACCCAATGACCCCAAGAGGTCCTGCGGGAAGGAGGGAGGAGGACAGTAGGAGTATGTTTGTGTGTGTGCGCGCTAGGCCGATGTAGCAGAGCCTGGTCTCCAATCGTCTTGGATCCCCTTGCCATTGGACCAAGACCTTGTTCTGTCAAGCCCGTGTGGTAGCTGGTGTGCAACGTCCACCCCACATTAAAAGAATTCACGCACAGGCATCTTCCACCCTTTAAAATGAAGCTCGGGACCTGGAACATCAGGACCCTCATGGACAACCCCAACAGCAACAGACCGGAATGGAAGCCAAGCGCAAACGGCGGAAGGAGCGCACGTCATCCCAAGCACCCCACCCACCCGCCCCTTCAACCACCGTCTGCCCCACCTGTGACAGAGACTGTAGGTCCCGCATTGGACTACATCAGTCACCTGAGAACTCATTGTGAGTGTGGAAGCAAGTCATCCTCGGTTCCGAGGGACTGCCTGAGAAGAAGAGAAGGAGCTTGGTCCTTTATCATCCAGCAATTCCTATGCTCTTCTGAACAGCTTTTAAAAAAATTCATTCTTGGGATGTGGGCGTCGCTGGCAAGGCCAGCATTTATTGCCCATCCCTGGTTGCCCTTGAGAAGGTGGTGGTGGTTCTTCTTCTTGAACCGCTGCAGTCCGTGTGGTGAAGGTGCTCCCACAGTGCTGTTAGGGAGGGAGTTCCAGGATTTTGACCCAGCGACGATGAAGGATCGGCGATATACTTCTAAGTCAGGATGGTGTGTGACTTGGAGGGGAACTCGGAGGTGGTGGTGTTCCCATGTGCCTGCTGCCCCTTGTCCTTCTAGGTGGAAGAGGTCGCGGGTTTGGGAGGTGCTGCCTAAGAAGCCTTGGCGAGTTGCTGCAGTGCATCTTGTAGATGGTACACACTGCAGCCACGGTGCGCCGGTGGTGGAGGGAGTGAATGTTTATGGTGGTGGATGGGGTGCCAATCAAGCGGGCTGCTTTGTCCTGGATGGTGTCGAGCTTCTTGAGTGTTGTTGCAGCTGCACTCATCCAGGCAAGTGGAGAGTATTCCATCACACTCCTGACTTATAGGTGGTGGAAAGGCTTTGTGGAGTCAGGAGGTGAGCCACTTGCCGCAGAATACCTAGCCTCTGACCTGCTCTAGTAGCCACCTCATGCATGAATCCCAAATGTGAGAAGTCGCACAACACCAGGTTATAGTCCAACAGCTTTATTTGAAATCACAAGCTTTCGGAGCTGCTGCTCCTTCGTCAGGCTCCGAAAGCTTGTGATTTCAAATAAAGCTGTTGGACTATAACCTGGTGTTGTGCGACTTCTCACATTTGTCCACCCGAGTCCAACACCGGCATCTCCACACCATAAATCCCAAAGATAGACAAATATATCAGGCTGGTCTATGTCCAATTACACGCACCCGCGATAAAATCACAAACATAAAAGAGAGGTGACACTTACCGTAGCCAATCACCGCGATCACTGCAAAGATGACAAACCAGAACAAGACGCCGGCTGTAAACCGGAGCAGGAGGATGAAGACCAAACTCACCACCATGGCAATGACCAGCCCGCTAGAAATTGAGGAAAA
>JASTWF010002372.1:0-29213 GCA_030390025.1 Squalus acanthias
GGGCCTCGGTTTAACGTCTCATCCGAAAGACGGCCCCTCCGACAGTGCGGCGCTCCCTCAGTACCGCCCCTCCGACAGTGCGGCGCTCCCTCAGTACCGCCCCTCCGACAGTGCGGCGCTCCCTCAGTACCGCCCCTCCGACAGTGCGGCGCTCCCTCAGTACCGCCCCTCCGACAGTGCGGCGCTCCCTCAGTACCGCCCCTCCGACAGTGCGGCGCTCCCTCAGTACCGCCCCTCCGACAGTGCGGCGCTCCCTCAGTACCGCCCCTCCGACAGTGCGGCGCTCCCTCAGTACCGCCCCTCCGACAGTGCGGCGCTCCCTCAGTACTGCCCCTCCGACAGTGCGGCGCTCCCTCAGTACCTGCCCCTCCGACAGTGCGGCGCTCCCTCAGTACCTGCCCCTCCGACAGTGCGGCGCTCCCTCAGTACTGCCCCTCCGACAGTGCGGCGCTCCCTCAGTACCTGCCCCTCCGACAGTGCGGCGCTCCCTCAGTACCGCCCCTCCGACAGTGTGGCGCTCCCTCAGTACCGCCCCTCCGACAGTGCGGCGCTCCCTCAGTACTGCCCCTCCGACAGTGCGGCGCTCCCTCAGTACCGCCCCTCCGACAGTGCGGCGCTCCCTCAGTACCGCCCCTCCGACAGTGCGGCGCTCCCTCAGTACTGCCCCTCCGACAGTGCGGCGCTCCCTCAGTACTGCCCCTCCGACAGTGCGGCGCTCCCTCAGTACTGCCCCTCCGACAGTGCGGCGCTCCCTCAGTACTGCCCCTCCGACAGTGCGGCACTCCCTCAGTACTGCCCCTCCGACAGTGCGGCGCTCCCTCAGTACTGCCCCTCCGACAGTGCGGTGCTCCCTCAGTACCGCCCCTCCGACAGTGCGGCGCTCCCTCAGTACCGCCCCTCCGACAGTGTAGCGCTCCCTCAGTACCGCCCCTCCGACAGTGTAGCGCTCCCTCAGTACCGCCCCTCCGACAGTGCAACTCTCCCTCAATCCCAAACCGCTTCACGGGGAACGAGGGGTTGCCAACTGCTGCAGGAATTGGTCTGGAGCCTCCAGGAATTGAAGCATAATCTGCTACGGGGAGAAAAATCCTTGGAAGCTTTGAAAGAAATTGTGTCCTTGATTACTTGGGTTATATAAATATTGGCGAGGGCGGGGGAGGGGTGGAATGGCAGTTTGACCAAGAGTTTAGAATCGTCCAATGGGGTGAGGAGCAGACTGCTCGCCTTCCCATTGGCTGTTGGGAAGGCGGGGCGTTGTGATGATGGGCGTGTTGGGCGACCAATGGCGGGAGAGTGTTGGTGGTCAAGTGATCAAACCGCCAGGAATGCAGCCAATCAGAGTTGAGGAAACCCGAACATGGGCTTCCTTGGACTCTTGCTCTCGTTGGAGTCTGACCTTTCACCTCTCCCTCTTTCTCCCCTCGGGGTGTCCAGCTCCTCTTGCTCCGTGGCTACGCCTTCAATCACTCGGCGGACTTCGAGACGGTGCGGATGATGAAGGAGAAGTTCTGTTACGTTGGGTACAACATCGAACAGGAGCAGAAGCTCGCCCAGGAGACCACGGTGCTGGTGGAGTCCTACACGGTGAGTTACGAGTCCTCCCTTCCTCCCCAGGGATCCCCTCTCCACCATTGTGTCAGCCCTGGCTCAGTGGGTAGCACACCCTCTCTCTCTCGCCTCTGAGTCAGAGGTCTTGGGTTCGAGCCCGGCTCCAGAGACTCGAGCCCCATAATCCAGACCGACACTCCCAGTGCCAGTACTGAGGGAGCGCCGCACTGTCGGAGGGGCAGTACTGAGGGAGCGCCGCACTGTCGGAGGGGCAGTACTGAGGGAGCGCCGCATTGTCGGAGGCGCAGTACTGAGGGAGCGCCGCACTGTCGGGGTGATACTGAGGGAGCGCCGCACTGTCGGAGGGGCGGTACTGAGAGAGCGCCGCACTGTCGGGGTGATACTGAGGGAGCGCCGCACTGTCGGAGGGGCAGTAGTGAGGGACTTCTCCGATTCACCACCTCTCTCTCTCTCTCTCCCTGTAGCTTCCTGACGGGAGGGTTATCAAGGTCGGAGGAGAGCGCTTCGAGGCTCCAGAGGCGCTGTTCCAGCCTCACCTCATCAACGTGGAGGGGGTCGGAGTGGCTGAACTCCTCTTCAACACCATCCAGGCAGCCGATATCGACACCAGGTAGGGACAGCGAATTGTGGAGGGGGTGCGGACGAAACACTGAGTTGTTATTCACTTCCCCTCCTCCCCGCTGACTCTGGGATCCCCCGGGCGTGGCTGCCCCCTTCCGTACCTCACCCAACCTCTATTCGGCCATGGGAGCCATCGTAGCTGAGTCCAATTCTTTCCTCTTGCAGGGATCTCTGGATAACGATTAGCCTGTGTGTCTCAGTGTCAGCTCCTGTACATGTACAGCACACACAGCGGGTAAAAGGGAACGATTCACTCCCGTCTGGTACTGTACGGCCCGTGTGTGTCTCAGTGTCAGCTCCTGTACAGGTACAGTACACACCGGGTAAAAGGGAACGATTCACTCCCGTCTGGTACTGTACGGCCCGTGTGTGTCTCAGTGTCAGTTCCTGTACAGGTACAGTACACAGCGGGTAAAAGGGTTAATGATTCACTCCCGTCTGGAACTGTACGGCCCGTGTGTGTCTCAGTGTCAGCTCCTGTACAGGTACAGTACACAGCGGGTAAAAGGGTTAATGATTCACTCCCGTCTGGGACTGTACGGCCCGTGTGTGTCTCAGTGTCAGCTCCTGTACATGTACAGTACACAGCGGGTAAAAGGGAACGATTCACTCCCATCTGGTACTGTAAGGCCCGTGTGTGTGTCTCAGTGTCAGCTCCTGTACATGTACAGTACACACCGGGTAAAAGGGAATGATTCACTCCCGTCTGGGACTGTATGGCCCGTGTGTGTCTCAGTGTCAGCTCGTGTACAGGTAGAGTACACACAGCGGGTAAAAGGGAACGATTCACTCTCGTCTGGTACTGTACGGCCCGTGTGTGTCTCAGTGTCAGCTCCTGTACATGTACAGTACACAGCGGGTAAAAGGGAACGATTCACTCCCATCTGGTACTGTAAGGCCCGTGTGTGTGTCTCAGTGTCAGCTCCTGTACATGTACAGTACACACCGGGTAAAAGGGAATGATTCACTCCCGTCTGGGACTGTATGGCCCGTGTGTGTCTCAGTGTCAGCTCGTGTACAGGTAGAGTACACACAGCGGGTAAAAGGGAACGATTCACTCTCGTCTGGTACTGTACGGCCCGTGTGTGTCTCAGTGTCAGCTCCTGTACATGTGCAGCACACAGCGGGTAAAAGGGAACGATTCACTCTCGTCTGGGACTGTATGGCCCGTGTGTGTCTCAGTGTCAGCTCCTGTACATGTACAGCACACAGCATGTAAAAGGGAACGATTCACTCCCGTCTGGTACTGTACGGCCCGTGTGTGTCTCAGTGTCAGCTCCTGTACATGTACATTACACAGCGGGTAAAAGGGAACGATTCACTCCCGTCTGGGACTGTACGGCCCGTGTGTGTCTCAGTGTCAGCTCCTGTACATGTACAGTACACAGCGGGTAAAAGGGAATGATTCACTCCTGGTTGATGTGGCAAATTCTGCAATTATTTTATCACTCTCTCTCTCTCTCTCTCTCTCTCTCACAGAGCTGATTTCTACAAGCACATCGTCCTCTCAGGGGGTTCCACAATGTACCCCGGGCTCCCCTCCCGTCTCGAACGCGAGATTAAGCAGTTGTACCTGGAGCGAGTGCTGAAAGGAGATGTGGAGAAACTTTCGGTGAGTCAAATTTTACTCCTGGGTGCGCTGAGTCCAGTCTGTACCTGCCACACTGTGGGGCAAGTCACACTCAACCCAGTGGCTGGCTGTATTATGGGATGGTCTAACCTGTGCTGTACCTGCCCTGGGAGTGTTTGTTGGGACAGTGTAGAGGGAACTTTACTCTGTATCTAACTCGTGCTGTACCTGCCCTGGGAGTGTTTGATGGGACAGTGTAGAGGGCGCTTTACTCTGTATCTAACCCATGCTGTGTTGCCCTGGGAGTGTTTGATGGGGACAGTGTAGAGCGAGCTTTACTCTGTATCTAACCCGTGCTGTACCTGCCCTGGGAGTGTTTGATGGGACAGTGTAGAGGGAGCTTTACTCTGTATCTAACCTTCGGAATGTGGAGGACCCCTCAGAATCTCCTCTTCGAAGCACAAACATTAACTGTCCCTCGGAATCCAGAACCCTGAAATAGATCATTGGCACAAGAAGCAGGGAGAGGGAGTGGGATGAATTGGATTGCTCTACCGACACAGGCATGATGGGCCGAATGGCCTCCTTCTGTGCTGTATCTTTCAAACGTTTTATTTTCGGTTGTTTTCTGATTGATGAACTCAGTGTGAGGAGCGTCTGGTGGAATGGGTGGGAGGGACTTTTCCAGCTCTGTCTGGTCGATAAGCTGTTGCGGTCGCCCTTTCAGCCTTCTCCTCTCTTTCTCTGCGATAGAAATTCAAGATCCGCATCGAGGACCCTCCGCGCCGCAAGCACATGGTCTTCCTGGGGGGCGCCGTGCTCGCGGACATCATGAAGGACAAGGACAACTTCTGGCTGACCCGCCAGGAGTACGAAGAGAAAGGGATCCGTGTCCTGGAGAAACTCGGTGTCACCGTGCGATAGGAGCCCCTGTCAGTGTCACTGCCTTCTCTGCCCCGCCACAGCACACGCAACACACACGCAACACGTGCGCACACGCAACACACACATCACACAACACGCGCATCACACAACACGCACGCACGCAACACCTGGAATGCGCACTCGCGTAACACGCACAAACACTTGCATCACACAACACACGTGCGCACACACACACTCTCAAAACACGCGTGCAGATACACGCAACATGCGCATGCAACGCAGACATGTAACACGCACACACACACACGCAACAGGTGCTCACACACACATGCAAACACACAACAGGCGCACACGCGCTCACAACTCGCCATCCCACACGCGCGCGCACACACAGCTGCCGCCTTGACCCACTTTAACCCGAGCCGGACCTTTAGCTTCTGCCTGACCTCTGCAAGTCCAGGTCGAAGGTCGAGCCACGGCCACTGCCGGGAGCCCGAAGGAGACTCTTTCTCTTTTTTTTTTGTACAGTTGATCATTTCTGAACCAGGACTCGTTGCCATTTCGATCGCTGGTTCGCCTGAACGAACTCGACAGCGTTTGCCGGGATCTGGAGGAGACTGGAATTGGACGCGGGCGGCCTGGCCGGGATTGCCCGCTCGTTCCGGGCCCCGGGGCAGCAGACGTCTGGCCGGAATTAACCCCTCCTCCCCCTCCCGTCTACAAACCGTTCACTGTTTCCCTTCCGGCCGCCGCCATGTCACCGCGCGGTGGGAAGTGGGCGCCAAAATGGCCGCCCTCGCGAGCGGAAAGATTTTTGCCGCACAAGACGCCATCGCGGGGGGGGGGGGGAACGGGGACGCCCGAGATCTGGGTCTCCCTGTCTTTATCATATAACCCATCGGATAATCCCGCGTTGGCGGCGCCTCCCCCAGCGCACGCTTCACGCCGCTGCCGCCCGCACCCTCCCCCCGCCCGCGGGAGACGGCCGGCCGTTATTTTTTCACGCTGCTGTCGCCCGTTGCCCCTTTATTCCTCTTCGTCGCGCTCTCGATCCCCCCGTCGGCCGCAGAAAGCGGCTTCGAGCGAGCGAGCGGGCCGCCTCACCGGGAACGCGCGCTTCGTCTCTTTAAAAAGAAAAGGGCTATCTGTCGGGGTAGGCGGGGTGTGGGGGGAGAAAACTATTTTTCAATCGGAGTTTAGACGCCCGATTGCCTCTCGGGAAAGAAGTTCTGGGGCGCGAAGGAGTCGGCGGTGCTGGTCGGGCGAGTTCCGGGAGCTTTCGTCACGCGTTCCGGCCCTCCCCCTTTTTCAGTCAACCTTCCCCCCTTTTTGATACGATTCCCTCTTTCTGATTCCCAACACTGTGTGTTAACCGCAAATAAAAGCCTCACTTCGCTCTGCATTGCCAGTGGCGATTTCTGTGCAGCTGTGTCTGAAGCAGGGACTGAAGAAGCTGAAATAAAACCAGAAAATGCTGGAGATACTCAGCAGGTCAGGCAGCATCTGTGAGGAGAGAGAAACAGAGTTAACGTTTCAGGTCGATGACCCTTCGTCAGAACTGGAAAAAAGCAGGAAATGGAACAGGTTTTTAAGCAAGTGTGGGAGCTGGGAAAGGGGGGAGGGGATGATAGAACAAAAGGGAAGGTCTGTGATAGGATAGAAGGCGAAAATGAGAAGTCGCACACCAGGTTATAGTCCAACAGATTTATTTAATTTTACAAGCTTTCGAAGCAGTTCGCTCCTTCGTCAGGTAAGTTAGCAATGAGAGAATCTCCCAGAATTCACAATTTAAACCCAGACAAAATCTATTCACATTATTCCTTACAACAAAGAGCACAGCCAAGACAATGAGATGTGTCCCAGGGGGTCCAACGTGTCAAACCACCTGCTGGCTGCATATCCTGTCAATTTGTGTTCTTGTGTTTAAAAAAAAAACACCTGGGAAGACCGGCCATGATGTCAAGTCCACACGGCATCTCCACATCAGGATAGAAGGCAGGAGAGGTTAAGAGACATTGAGAAACATTAAGAGATATTCAAGGCAAGAGGAGGTGGTAATGGGACAGGTTAAGAAACAAAGGATGGCTCGAGATGAAGTGTGAATTGCACTGGCAGAATGAAAAAGCTGTGTGTGTGTGTCTTCCTAGTTATACAGGGTCTTGGTGAGACCACACCTGGAGTATTGTGTGCAGTTTTGGTCTCCTTACCTAAGAAAGGATATACTTGCCGTAGAGGGAGTGCAGCGAAGGTTCACCAGACCGATTCCTGGGATGGCAGGACTGTCGTATACATAGATACATAGAAGATAGGAGCAGGAGTAGGCCATCCGGCCCTTCGAGCCTGCTCCGCCATTTAATGAGATCATGGCTGATCATCCAATTCAGTATCCCGTCCCCGCCTTCTCTCCGTAACCCTTAACCCCTTTTGCCTGTAGAAATATATCTAATTCCCTCTTAAATATATTTAATGAGCTGGCGTACACTGCCCTCTGTGGCAATGAGTTCCACAGGTTCACCACCCTCTGAGTGAAGAAATTCCCCCTCATTTCTGTCCTAAATGGTTTAGCCCTTATCCTTAAATTATGTCCTCTAGTTCTGTTCTCACCCGCCAAGGGAAACATTCCTTCTGCATCTAGTCTGTCTAGACCTGTCAGAATTTTATACACTTCTATGAGGTCCCCTCTCAATCTTCTAAACTCCAGTGTGTACATCCCTAAACTACATAGTCTCTCCTCATAGGTCAATCCCGCCATTCCTGGTATCAGCCTGGTGAATCGCCGCTGCACCCCCTCCATGGCAAGAACATCTTTCCTCAGATGAGGCGACCAAAACTGTACACAGTACTCGAGGTGTGGTCTCACCAGTGCCCTGTACAGCTGCAGCAAGGTATCCCTGTTCCTGTATTCCAACCCTTTTGCTATGAAGGCCAGCATACTGTTTGCCTTCTTGACCGCCTGTTGCACCTGCATGCTCGCCTTCAGTGACTGGTGTACAAGAACACCCAGGTCTCTCTGTACTTCCCCCTCTCCCAATTTATTGCCATTTAAATAATAATTTGCCCTCCCGTTCCTGCACCCAAGGTGGATAACTTCGCACTTGTCCACATTATAGTGCATCTGCCATTTATCCGCCCAATCACCCAGTCTGTCCAAATCGCTCTGGAGCTTCCTGGTCTCCTCCTCTGAGCCCACCCCCCCTCCTAGTTTAGTGTCGTCTGCAAATTTGGAAATGCTGCATCCGACTCCCTGATCCAGGTCATTAATGTAAATTGTGAACAGCTGGGGACCCAGGACAGATCCCTGCGGTACCCCACTTGTTACTGCCTGCCATTCAGAAAATGAGCCGTTTATTCCAACTCTCTGTTTTCTATCTGACAGCCAGTTCTCTATCCACGTCAATACTTTCCCCTTTATCCCATGAGCTTCAATTTTCCATGCTAATCTTTTATGTGGGACCTTGTCGAAGGCCTTTTGGAAGTCCAGGTACACCACATCTACTGGCTCTCCCCCATCTATTTTACCAGTTACTCCCTCAAAAAATTCCAATAGATTAGTCAAGCACGATTTACCCTTTGTAAATCCATGTTGACTCTGTCCTATCCTGTCCCCATTTGCTAAGTGCTCCGCTATTTCATCCTTAATGATGGACTCCAGCATTTTGCCCACAACTGATGTAAGGCTTACAGGTCTGTAATTACCTGCTTTTTCCCTACCCCCCTTTTTGAATAGTGGGGTAACGTTAGCTACCCTCCAATCCATGGGCACTGTTCCCGAGTCTAATGAATTCTGAAAAATCATACTTAGTGCATCCGCTATCTCTAGGGCCACCTCCTTCAGTACCCTAGGATGCATGTTATCAGGCCCTGGGGATTTGTCCGCCTTCAATCCCTTTAGCTTCCTTAACACCATATCCTTAGAGATACTGATTTGCGTCAGTTCCTCCTTTGCCAATGTTCCTATTTTTCCCGATATCCCAGGGAGGTTTTTTGTGTCTTCCTTCGTAAAGACTGACCCAAAGTATGCATTTAGTTGGTCTGCCATTTCCTTATTTCCCGTTATATATTCCCCCGTATCTGACTGCAATGGACCAACTTTGGTTTTCACCAGTCTTTTCCTCTTGATGTACTTATAAAAGCTTTTGGAGTTAGTTTTTATATTTTCCGCCAGCTTGCTTTTATGAGGAGAGATTGGGTCGACTAGGCCTGTATTCACTAGAGTTTAGAAGAATGAGAGGGGATCTCGTTGAAACGTATAAAATTCTGACCGGGCTAGACAGACTGGATGCAGGGAGGATGTTTCCCCTGGCTGGGAGGGGGGTCTAGAACGAGGGGGTCACAGTCTCAGGATACGGGGTAGGACATTTATGTTGTGGGATATTTTAAACCAACACTGGACACAAGTTTTTCAGTTCGATAGGCCAGTTGTCTTTATTACCCCGGTGGGGAGACAATCTCTACTGGCGCGCCAGGAGACTTCTCCAAATTGTTACAGCAAACACTACATTTTTATAATGTGGAGATGCCGGTGTTGGACTGGGGTGGACAAATGTGAGAAGTCGCACAACACCAGGTTATAGTCCAACAGCTTTATTTGAAATCACAAGCTTTCGGAGCGCTGCTCCTTCGTCAGGTGAAGTGAAGAGATGCATATCGGCACAGCATATATAGTCAGAGAACACTGCCAGATGATTACAGTTAATCTTTCCAACTGCCCTTTATCACACCTCGGCAGAGAGATAATCACGGCAATCAAAGGTGTGGATGGTGTCCAAACAGGTCAGTCAGGAAAACATTTTTATACATTAAAATACACATGGCAGGCTCATGCACAATTCATTCCTGCAACCTGATTGGATCTTGGCCCGCAGGCCCCTTCACGGATTGGGTTACATGTCCGAAGGTAAATATGTGTAAGCTGCCTCCTCCATCATTTACTCAAACCGCTGAAGGCTGATTAAAAAATACTCTTGACGTAGGCGACTCAGATAACAAACCCCTAAGGGCAGCTGAAGTGCTAAACATGCCTCAACTGAGTTGGTTTTTAGTCTTCAAAGGTCAGTTCTCTTGACCACACATTGGCCCAGAAATTAAACATCGATGGTTCCCGCGGGGGTAAGGATTCCCCACGATATCGCACTCCGCGCCTACCTTTTTGTTTGGGGCCCACACGAACTTTAGTTTCAGAGCCTCTCCCTGTTGCAACCGTGCATTGCTTGCGTATCCCAGAGGCGCAATTAGTTCGTGCGAGCTCTGGGATCACGTGATTCAGTTAGAGCCAATGGCAGCACACCATCTTTCATTCATAGTTTTGACAGCAAGGGCTGTCAAAGCGATGAATACTACAAACCCCCAAAAGAACAACTAAACCTCAATTAAATTGAAAAAAAAAGCCATCACATTAATAAAATAAGTATAGTTAAATAATTAACCACTTTAAACAAAAAATTTAATTTTTGAAAAAATTTAAAATCTTTTTAAAAGTTATAAAAATAAACTTAGCTTTCTTTAAAGTCTCTAAAAAAAGATAAACCTGTTGAAAAAAATTTAAAATAACACTTAATTAACTACTTACCTTGTTAAAAGGGGGTCCTACGCCTGCTTTCTTTATGTGTAAAATCTTCACCACTTACCTGCGCGTTCAAAGCTGAAAAAAAAACTAAGTGTGCTGCGTGCGCACAACCTGTAGCGCGCACGCGGTTCACTTAGGAACCGCCCCCTTTGCAATTCACGAAGTGCTGGTTTCCCGCGCATGCGCAGTGCATGCAGGAAACCGGCAATTCGGGACCTAATACGCGAGAGTACACAGTGCGTACTCTCGCGTATTAGGTCTAATTTTCGGGCCATTATGGATGTGGCCTCTCGTGTTAGAAACATAGAAGATAGGAGCAGGAGGAGGCCATTCGGCCCCTCGAGCCTGCTCCGCCATTCGATGAGATCATGGCTGATCATCCAAACTCAGTACCCTGTACCTGCCTTCTCTCCATATCCCTTGATACCTTTAGCTTTAAGAAATATATCTAACTCCTTCTTGAATATAATTAATGACTTGGCCTCAACTGCCTTCTGTGGTAGAGAATTCCACAGGTTCACCACTCTCTGGGTGAAGAAATTCTTCCTCATTTCTGTCCTAAATGGCTTACCCCTTATCCTTAGACTGTGACCCCTGGTTCTGGACTCTCCGACCATCGGGAACATTCTTCCTGCATCTAGTTTGTCCTGTCCTGTCCTGTCTCTCTTCCAGCATTCTGTGAGCTGCTAGCGATGGTTTTTAATTCTTTCCCCACTTCAATTTAGGACTGAGATGAGGAGAAATTTCTTCACTCAGAGGGTGGTTAACCTGTGGAATTCTCTACCACAGAAGGCTGTGGAGGCCAAGTCACTGAATATATTTAAGGAGATAGATAGATTTCTAGACACAAAAGGCATCAAGGGGTATGGGGAGAGAGCGGGAATATGGTATTGAGATAGAGGATCAGCCATGATCATATTGAATGGCGGAGCAGGCTCGAAGGGCCGAATGGCCGATTCCTGCTCCTATTTTTCGATGTTTTTTTGTCTATAATTGAGTCGGATTGGTCCTGCGTGCGGCCCCCCTCCCCCGTGTGTGTTTTCCACATCCGCCTCGCCCTGCGGTGAGTTTGCTGAGCTGCCGATTTTCTCAGACTTTGCCCCTGTGCGGTACCTGTGGTTCTGTCGCTGGGCCAGTAATCCAGAGGCCTGGCCGATTTGTGGAGACGTGAGTTCGAATCCCGCCAGCAGGCAGCTGGGGGAATTTCAATCCAGTTCATTAAATGAAGTAAATCTGGAATGAAAACACTGGTATCGGTAAAGGTGACCGTGATTGTCGTAAAAACCCACCTGGTCCACTGACGTCTGTCAGGGAAGGAAATCTGTCGCCCTGACCCGGTCTGGCCGATGTGTGACTCCAGACCCACTGCAATGTGGTCGACTCTTAACTGCCCTCTGAAGTGACAGCTCACCACCACCTTCTCCAGGGCGACTAGAGATGGGCAATAAATGCTGGGCCTTGCCAGCGACGCCCACATCCCGAGAATGAATGAAAGAAAAATCATTTTTCATTTTTTGTGTGGGAGGGAACGGGGAGGGGGAGCAGAGAGATTCGTGCAGCACCCCCCGGTCGCATATTTAAATATGTGCTCTGGCTGTAATTCCCCGCCCCCCCCCCCCCCATACAATCCTTTGAGGAGGGGGGGAAAGGGTTTAATCGAGGGGGGTGTTTGTGTTACGATGACAGCCACATCAGCTCGTGTCCTCGCCTCTCTCTCACTATTGCCTGTTCCTGTCCAGTTAAAGACTGAGGGCAGAGGAGCCCGAGGAGACTGAACGCATTAAACAAGAGTCTGATAGGCAACTGAGTCTCTCTCTCTCTCACCAGATGGCGATGAGAATCTGCCCCTCCGACAGTGCGGCGCTCCCTCAGTACTGCCCCTCCGACAGTGCGGCGCTCCCTCAGTACTGCCCCTCCGACAGTGCGGCGCTCCCTCAGTACCGCCCCTCCGACAGTGCGACGCTCCCTCAGTACCGCCCCTCCGACAGTGCGGCGCTCCCTCAGTACCGCCCCTCCGACAGTGCGGCGCTCCCTCAGTACTGCCCCTCCGACAGTGCGGCGCTCCCTCAGTACTGCCCCTCCGACAGTGCGGTGCTCCCTCAGTACTGCCCCTCCGACAGTGCGGCGCTCCCTCAGTACTGCCCCTCCGACAGTGCGGCGCTCCCTCAGTACCTCCCCTCCGACAGTGCGGCGCTCCCTCAGCACTGCCCCTCCGACAGTGCGGCGCTCCCTCAATACTGTCCCTCCGACAGTGCGGCGCTCCCTCAGTACTGTCCCTCCGACAGTGCGGCGCTCCCTCAGTACTGCCCCTCCGACAGTGCGGCGCTCCCTCAGTACTGCCCCTCCGACAGTGCGGCGCTCCCTCAGTACCTCCCCTCCGACAGTGCAGCGCTCCCTCAGTACCGCCCCTCCGACAGTGTGGCGCTCCCTCAGTACCGCCCCTCCGACAGTGCGGCGCTCCCTCAGTACCGCCCCTCCGACAGTGCGGCGCTCCCTCAGTACTGACCCTCCGACAGTGCGGCGCTCCCTCAGTACTGCCCCTCCGACAGTGCAGCGCTCCCTCAGTACCTCCCCTCCGACAGTGCGGCGCTCCCTCAGTACCTCCCCTCCGACAGTGCGGCGCTCCCTCAGCACTGCCCCTCCGACAGTGCGGCGCTCCCTCAATACTGTCCCTCCGACAGTGCGGCGCTCCCTCAGTACTGTCCCTCCGACAGTGCGGCGCTCCCTCAGTACTGCCCCTCCGACAGTGCGGCGCTCCCTCAGTACTGCCCCTCCGACAGTGCGGCGCTCCCTCAGTACCTCCCCTCCGACAGTGCAGCGCTCCCTCAGTACCGCCCCTCCGACAGTGTGGCGCTCCCTCAGTACCGCCCCTCCGACAGTGCGGCGCTCCCTCAGTACCGCCCCTCCGACAGTGCGGCGCTCCCTCAGTACTGACCCTCCGACAGTGCGGCGCTCCCTCAGTACTGCCCCTCCGACAGTGCAGCGCTCCCTCAGTACCTCCCCTCCGACAGTGCAGCGCTCCCTCAGTACTGCACTGGGAGTGTCAGCCTAGATTTTTGTGCTCAAGTCTCTGGAGTGGGACTTGAACCCACGACCTTCTGACTCAGAGGCGAGAGTGTGAGCCACTGTTGACACATGAGGTGAACTGGGGCCTGAGCATTTTACTGCAGATTTATTTCCCAAAGTATCTGCTCTGTAATTAATTCAGTGAGAGCGATAAAAGCTTTGCTCTGAGGGGGGCGGTTGTTCAGCCGAGTTCGGCCAGCTGGTGGGGGAGCCACTCCCGTCACCAGCCAGCTGGTAGCTGCTGGGATTCGACCTGATCCGATCCCAGCAGGGCTCCTCCCAGCTGCGGATCAGCTGTGCGCCAATTAGGTCAGGGCAGAGCTTTGAAAGGCCGCTGGGGTTTTTTGAGAAATTAATCAGTGTTTACTCTCTCCTGCTGCGACTGCGATTTTGCATTTAAACCCAGTTTGACTTCCAGCCAATTCTGTCCATTCCGCTGATACGCGCTGAGGTTAAGGGTCTGTCTTGCGACCCCCACCTCCCGCAGGGGGTCTGGTTCTTCGTGTGTGAGACCAGGCGGTGAGCGGCGGCCGGATATTCCACTGTGTGGGGCATCGCCACCGATACTAGCGCGTGTATGCATTGGGGAGGATTCACTGGACAGTGTGGTCTGGCTGCTTATCCTGAGGTTACTGAGTCCGATCAATTTTACTGGGGCTCCTTGATGCCACACTCCTTGATGTCAAGGGCAGTCACTCTCACCTCACCTCTGGAATTCAGCTCCTTTGTCCATGTTTGGACCAAGGCTGTAATGAGGTCGGGAGCCGAGTGGTCTTGGCGGAACCCAAACTGGGCATCAGTGAGCAGGTTATTGGTGAGTAAGTGCCGCTTGATAGCACTGTCGATGACACCTTCCATCACTTTGCTGATGATTGAGAGTAGACTGATCGGGTGGTAATTGGCCGGGTTGGATTTGTCCTGCTTTTTGTGGACAGGACATACCTGGGCAGTTTTCCACATTGTCGGGTAGATGCCAGTGTTGTAGCTGTACTGGAACAGCTTGGCTAGAGGCGCGGCTAGTTCTGGAGCACAAGTCTTCAGCACGATAGCCGGGATGTTGTCGGGGCCCACAGCCTTTGCTGTATCCAGTGCGCTCAATTAAACAACTAACGGGAGGGGGAGGCTCCATGAACATCCCCATCCTCAATGATGGTGGAGCCCAGCATGCGAGTGCAAAAGACAAGGCTGAAGCTTTTGCAATCATCTTCAGCCAGAAGTGCCGAGTGGATGATCCATCATGGTCTCCCCTCCTGAGGTCCCCACCACCACAGAAGCCAGTCTTCAGCCAATTCGATTCACTCCACGTGATATCAAGAAACGGCTGAGTGCACTGGATACAGCAAAGGCGATGGGCCCCGACAACATCCCGGCTGTCGTGCTGAAGACTTGTGCTCCAGAACTATCACACCGCTAACCAAGCTGTTCCAGTACAGCTACAACACTGGCATCTACCCGACAATGTGGAAAACTGCCCAGGTATGTCCTGTCCACAAAAAGCAGGACAATTCCAACCCGGCCAATTACCGCCCCATCAGTCTACTCTCAATTATCAGCAAAGTGATGGAAGGTGTCATCGACAGTGCTATCAAGCGGTACTTGCTCACCAATAACCTGCTCACTGATGCCCAGTTTGGGTTCCGCCAGGACCACTCGGCTCCAGACCTCATTACAGCCTTGGTCCAAACATGGACAAAGGAGCTGAATTCCAGAGGTGAGGTGAGAGTGACTGCCTTTGACATCAAGACAGCATTTGACCGAGTGTGTCATCAAGGAGCCCTAGTAAAACTGAAGTCAATGGGAATCAGGGGAAAACTCTCCACTGGCTGGAGTCATACCTAGCACAAAGGAAGATGGTTGTGGTGGTTGAAGGTCAATCATCACAGCCCCAGGACATCGCTGCAGGAGTTCCTCAGGGCAGTGTCCTAGGACCAACCATCTTCAGCTGCTTCATCAATGACCTTCCCTCCAACATAAGGTCAGAAATGGGGATGTTCGCTGATGACTGCACAGTGTTCAGCGCCATTCACAACTCCTCAGATAATGAAGCAGTCCATGCCTGCATGCAACAAGACTTGGATGACGTTCAGGCTTGGGCTGATAAGTGGCAGGTAACATTCGCGCCACACAAGTGCCAGGCAATGACTATCTCCAACAAGCGAGCGCCTAACCACCGCCCCTTGACATTCAACGGCATTACCATCGCCGAATCCCCCACCATCAACATCCTGGGGGTCACCATTGACCAGAAACTTAACTGGACCAGCCACATAAATACTGTGGCAACAAGAGCAGGTCAGAGGCTGGGTATTCTGCGGCAAGTGTCTCACCTCCTGACTCCCCAAAGCCTTTCCACCATCTGCAAGGCACAAGTCAGGAGTGTGATGGAATACTCTCCACTTACCTGGATGAGTGCAGCTCCAACAACACTCAAGAAGCTCGACACCATCCAGGACAAAGCAGCCCGCTTGATTGGCACCCCATCCACCACCTTAAACATTCACTCCCTCCACCACCGGCGCACCGTGGCTGCAGTGTGGACCATCTACAAGATGCACTGCAGCAACTCGCCAAGGCTTCTTCGGCAGCACCTCCCAAACCCGCGACCTCTACCACCTAGAAGGACAAGGGCAGCAGGTGCATGGGAACACCACCACCTCCAAGTTCCCCTCCAAGTCACACACCATCCTCACTTGGAAATATATCGACCGTTCCTTCATCGTCGCTGGGTCAAAATCCTGGCACTCCCTCCCCTAACAGCACTGTGGGAGTACCTTCACCACACGGACTGCAGCGGTTCAAGAAGGCGGCTCACCACCACCTTCTCAAGGGTGACTAGGGATGGGCAATAAATGCTGGGCCTCGCCAGCGACGCCCACATCCCAGGAACAAATAAAAAGAAAATCCAAGAGAGAGAGAGGGGGCACGGTGGGCGATGGGCCGAAAGGCAGGAAAATTCTACGGATTTGTGATGCACTCCATGGTTGAATTTCTGGCCGGGCTCTCTCACTTGGGCAAGGTATTTGCGATGCAGGGTAAGTGGAAAGTTGCTGGTGTGTTCTGCGGTCACTTGACGGGGACAAAGGCCGCACTCCATCATGGGTAAGGTGCCCCGCACATCGCCAGTGCCTCGTAACCCGCTCCTCACAGCCTCTTACAAAGTGAGAAGTCGCACAACACCAGGTTATAGTCCAACAGTTTTATTTGAAATCACAAGCTTTCGGAGCGGCTGCTCCTTCGTCAGGTGAAGTGAAGGAATACAAATGGGCACAGCATATATCGACAGAGAACACTGCCTGTGCAGAGTACAATATTGAGAGGTCGCACAACACCAAGTTATAGTCCAACAGTAACCTGGTGTTGTGCGACCTCTCAATTTTGTCCACCCCAGTCCAACACCGGCATCTCCGCATCAGAGTACAATGTCAGACGACTACAGTTAATCTTTCTGACTGCCTTTTATCACACCTCGGCAGAGAGACAATCAGATCAGTCAGGAAGACATTATATCAAAGACATAGCAAAATACAGCTGAGACAATGAGGTGGGGTCACAGGGGGTCTAATGTGTCAAATGCTGCAGTCTGTATGGAAAACCATAAACTTTAAACTTTTTACTTTTTTTTACTGGAAATCACATCTGTGAACAAGCCAACGACGACTCGAGTCTGGATGACTCTACGTCGTGTAACGTGACATGAACCCAAGATCCCGGTTGAGGCCGTCCTCATGGGTGCGGAACTTGGCTATCAGTTTCTGCTCGATGATTTTGCGTTGTCGTGTGTCTCGAAGGCCGCCTTGGAGAACGCTTACCCGAAGATCCGAGGCTGAATGTCCTTGACTGCTGAAGTGTTCCCCGACTGGGAGGTAACAATCCTGCCTGGCGATTGTTGCACGGTGTCCATTCATACATTGTCGCAGTGTCTGCATGACGAAGGAGCAGCAGCTCCGAACGCTTGTGATTTCAAATAAAGCTGTTGGAGTATAACCTGGTGTTGTGCGACTTCTCACTTTTGTCCACCCCAGTCCAACACCGCCATCTCCGCATCATCTTACGATGTAGTTTGAGGGCTGACGCGGCCTTTAATTGACCGTTTGGCTTGTAATCGATAACGAGCAGGATCGCGATTACGCCGTCGTAATCCGGTCAACTATTTAACCTGCGCTCTGAGAGTCTCCATTGCTGCCGTGTTGGGTTACAGGGAGGGTTCGCTACTTAAGATTAAATCGACACCGACTGCAGCTGTGGGTGTTAATCCGTCACGTGCTGCTGAGGTCGATGCTCTCGACCCGGTTCGAAGCATCAGCTTGGCTCAGCCAGTAACCCCTCTGGGCCAAGGAGTTCCAGCCTGTAACGGAACACAGGGACAGGAGGAGGCCATTCAGCCCCTCGAGCCTGTTACACAGGGACAGGAGGAGGCCATTCAGCCCCTCGAGCCTGTTACACAGGAACAGGAGGAGGCCATTCAGCCCCTCGAGCCTGTTCCGCCATTGAATGAGATCATGGCTGATCTGTATCTCAACTCCATTTACCCACCTTGGATCCGTAACCCTTAATGCCCTTACCCAAATAAAACAAAGAATTTGTATTTCTCCCGCACCTTTCACCACCTCAGGACGTCCCAACGCGCTTCACAGCCAATGAAGTGCAGTCACTGTTGAAATGTAGGAAACACGGCAGCCAATTTGCCAATTATCTAACCCGCGCTGGTAATGAGGTCTCACACTGGTGAACAATGAGTTTAAAGCAAGAACATGGCAAATGGAATATAATGTGGAGAAATGTGAAGTTATCCACTTTGGTAGGAGAAATAGAAAAGCCGAGTATTTTTTAAATGGTGAGAGATTGGGAAATGTTGGTGTTCAGAGGGACCTGGGTGTCCTTGTACACGAATCACTGAAAGTTAATATGCAGGTACAGCAAGCAATTAGGAAAGCAAATGGTATGTTGTCCTTTATTACAAGAGGATTTGAGTATAAGAGTAAAAAGATGTCTTACTGCAATTATACAGGGTCCTGGTGAGACAACACCTGGAGTATTGTGTACAGTTTTGGTCTCCTTACCCAAGGAAGGATATACTTGACATAGAGGGAGTGCAACGAAGGTTCACCAGACTGATTCCTGGGATGGGGGGTTGTCACATGAGGACAGATTGAGTAGACTAGGCCTATATTCTCTAGAGTTTAGAAGAATAAGAGGTGATCTCATTGAAACATACAAAATTCTTACAGGGCTGGACAGGGTAGATGCAGAGAGGATGTTTCCCCTGGCTGGGGAATCTAGAACCAGGGGTCACAGTCTCAGAATAAGGGGGTCGGCCATTTAGGACTGAGATGAGGAGGAATTTCTTCACTCAGAGGGTGGTGAATCTTTGGAATTCTCTACCCCAGAGGGCTGTGGAGGCTCAGTCGTTGAGCATATTCAAGATGCGGAGATGCCGGTGTTGGACTGGGGTGGACAAAAATGAGAAGTCGCACAACACCAGGTTATAGTCCAACAGATTTATTTAAAATTACAAGCTTTCGGAGCTATCGCCCCTTCCTCAGGTAAAGTTACAATGAGTGAATCTACAAAAGTTCACAGAATATAAACACAGAAACTGCGGGTTAGCGTTCTCCAAGGCGGCCTTCGAGACACACGACAACGCAAAATCATCGAGCAGAAACTGATAGCCAAGTTCCGCACTCATGAGGACGGCCTCAATAGGGATATCGGGTTCATGTCACGCTACAGAACGTGACTCGACATCGTTGTCTGTCTTTCCAGTTTTTAAAAAACAAACACAAAAAAAACACTGCAGACAGCAGGATTTGACACGTTGGACCCCCTGGGACACATCTCATTGTCTTGGCTATGCTCTTGGTGTGTCTTTGATGTAAGGACACCATCCCTGAAAGATTGTATCTCTGCAGTTTCTGTGTTTATATTCTGTGAACTTTTGTAGATTCACTCATTGTAACTTTACCTGAGGAAGGGGCGACAGCTCCGAAAGCTTGTAATTTTAAATAAATCTGTTGGACTATAACCTGGTGTTGTGCGACTTCTCATTTTTGAGCATATTCAAGACTGAGATCAATAGATTTTTGGATATTAAGGGAATCAAGGGATATGGGGATAGTGCAGGAAAGTGGAGATGAGGTAGAAGATCAGCCATGATCTTATTGAATGGTGGAGCAGGCTCGAGGGGCCGAATGGCCGACTCCTGCTCCTATTTCTTATGTTCTTAAATCTGGGTTGTAGCCTCCTCTCCTCGGAGGCAAGACTGCACCTTAGGATCCCAATTTCGACCGGATGGTTGAGCGCGGACCTGTCCTGTGTGTACAGAGGAGAGAGGGAGCGAGGTAAGCTGACACTGTCGGGGGCTGTCAATGCTCGGATTGTGTGGTGCGGGGCGGTGTACTGTATCTCCTGCTGATTCATGCTGCAATATGACCCCCTCTGCACTGGGCACAATGAGTGCTGCGGAGTTTATAATCTCTCACAGAGAGCTGGAATCCGAGATGCCCAGGGTGATAATCTGGGGGATTCAGGTTTCTTGCTGTTCCAGTAAGGTACATGCTCAAACTTGCCCCTAGCTCCCTCACGCCTTGCTGTCCTTCACATACTCCCTGTCCTATTCTCCTCCCCCCCCACCCCCAGCGATTGCTCATGCATTCAACTACAATCTACCTTCACATTCAACGGCATTACCATCACCGATTCCCCCATCATCAACATCCTGGGGGTCACCATTGACCAGAAACTTAACTGGACCAGCCACATAAATACTGTGGCAACAAGAGCAGGTCAGAGGCTGGGTATTCTGCAGCGAGTGTCTCACCTCCTGACTCCCCAAAGACTTTCCACCATCTACAAGGCACAAGTCAGGAGTGTGATGGAATACTCTCCACTTGCCTGGATGAGTGCAGCTCCAACAACACTCAAGAAGCTCGACGCCATCCAGGACAAAGCAGCCCGCTTGATTGGCACCCCATCCACCACCTTAAACATTCACTCCCTCCACCACCGGCGCACCGTGGCTGCAGTGTGGACCATCTACAAGATGCACTGCAGCAACTCGCCAAGGCTTCTTCGGCAGCACCTCCCAAACCCGCGACCTCTTCCACCTAGAAGGACAAGGGCAGCAGGCGCATGGGAACACCACCACCTCCAAGTTCCCCTCCAAGTCACACACCATCCTGACTTAGAAGTATATCGCCGATCCTTCATTGTCGCTGGGTCAAAATCCTGGAACTCCCTCCCGAACAGCACTGTGGGAGCACCTTCACCACACGGACTGCAGCGGTTCAAGAAGGCGGCTCACCTTCTCAAGGGGCGATTAGGGATGGGCAATAAATGCTGGCCTTGCCAGTGACGCCCACATCCCAGGAACGAATATAAAAAAGCACCCTCTTTGACTGTATTTTCACTCTTCTCCCCTAACTCCCTGCTCATTGGGGAACTCGCGCACCTCTGAGTCTGAAGGTCATGAGTTCGAGCCCCCACTCCAGAGACTTGAGCCCCATAATCCAGGGCGACACTCTCGGTGCCAGTACTGAGGGAGCACCGCACTGTCGGAGGGGCAGTACTGAGGGAGGGCCGCACTGTCGGAGGGGCGGTACTGAGGGAGCACCGCACTGTCGGAGGGGCAGTACTGAGGGAGCGCCGCACTGTCGGAGGGGCGGTACTGAGGGAGCGCCGCACTGTCGGAGGGGCTGTACTGAGGGAGCGCCGCACTGTCGGAGGGGCGGTACTGAGGGAGCGCCGCACTGTCGGAGGGCCGGTACTGAGGGAGCGCCGCACTGTCGGAGGGCCGGTACTGAGGGAGCGCCGCACTGTCGGAGGGGCGGTACTGAGGGAGCGCCGCACTGTCGGAGGGGCAGTACTGAGGGAGCGCCGCACTGTCGATGGGCAGTACTGAGGGAGCGCCGCACTGTCGGAGGGGCGGTACTGAGGGAGCGCCGCACTGTCGGAGGGCCGGTACTGAGGGAGCGCCGCACTGTCGGAGGGCCGGTACTGAGGGAGCGCCGCACTGTCGGAGGGGCAGTACTGAGGGAGCGTCGCACTGTCGGAGGGGCAGTACTGAGGGAGCGCCGCACTGTCGGAGGGGCGGTACTGAGGGAGCGCCGCACTGTCGGAGAGGCAGTACTGAGGGAGCGCCGCACTGTCAGAGGGGCCGTCTTTTGGATGAGACGTTAAACCGAGGCCCCGTCTGCTCTCTCAGGTGGATGTAAAAGATCCCAAGGCCACTATTGGAAGAAGAGCAGGGGAGTTCTCCCCGGTGTCCTGGGCCCAATATTTATCCCTCAACCAACATCACTAAAACAGATTGGTTGGGGACTCTAGGACTAGGGAACATAGCTTAAAAATTAGAGCCAGACCTTTTAGGAGTGAAGTGCGGAAACACTTCTACACACAAAGGGTGGTAGAAGTCTGGAACTCTCTTCCACAAACGGCAATTGATGCTAGATCAAATATTAATTTTAAACCGGAGATTGATAGATTTTTGTTAAGGAAAAGGTATTAAAGGATATGGGTCAAAGGCTGGTAGATGGAGTTAGGTCACAGATCAGCCATGATCTCATTGAATGGCGGAACGGACTCGAGGGGCCTGCTCCTGTTCCTAGGCTGCTATTGCTGTCTGTGGGATCTTGCTGTGCGCAAATTGGCTGCCCCGTTTCCTACATTACAACAGTGACCTCACTTCAAAAAACGAGGTACTTCATTGGCCGTGAAGCGCTTTGGGACGTCCTGAGGTGGGGAAAGGCGCGGGAGAAATTCCTATTTCTAATGGCAATTGGCTGTGCAAGCTGCAATTCCACCCTCTCACCAGTGCGGGCGCTGCGTGACATGTTTACATCGAAAATTGCCCATTCTAAATGTGGACAGAGGGATTATAATGGGGGAATGAGGGTGCGGGGGGGGGGGGGGGGGTGAGGGGGAAGGGGATGGACAGGAAATGTAGGCATGCATGCACACACACACACACACACAGATCATTTAAAAATTGCATTAAAAAGAAACAGATTGTCAGTGATGTGAGAGCCTGGGCAGGCTGTTAATGTCCTTATGTGACTAATATCTGGGCAGAGCCTCCTGCTAGCCTTGTGTCAGGTTTTGGATTAGTGTCGATGGACTGAGGCAGTCCAGCAGTCTGCAAGGAGCCTCGCCACTGCAGCCTGAGGCTTGACTGACCAGAGAAGGAATTAGAAAAGAGCCTGATTTTTTTTGAGCATTTGAATATTTAGCTCCCAGATCCTGTATCTGAGCAGAGAGAGAGAGAACATGGCGCTACTATGAAACGCTCTTTAATTCAACATTTGCAGAGAGAGAGAGAGAAATACAATATTTATTTGAATTTAAGCCCCTTTTAAGTAAGGAGGACCTGTATTGCTCCGACCCCCGCACCGCAGAGGAGGTGAAAAATAGGAAAGAGAGAGAGAGAGAGAGAGGGTTAGAAAATGCAGCGAGTCTCCCTGTCTGGCAACAGTGTGAATCCATCGAAGATAAACCGAGATCACCCCGTCTGACAGCGAGAACCTGCAGCCAGTGAGTATGGGATTTCTATTTCCCCCTTCCTTTATCTTCAGATCGGAGTGATCTTTCGTGAAATTGCTCCCTCTGTTTATGGATCCCGGCCGCCTCAAATCCGCGTTAGTTACACTGTATCTGGTCAATTTCACGTTAGTTACATTGTATCTGATCAATTCTAGGACAATCTTGTGCCAGTGTATCGAGTCAATCACGTGCTAGTTACATTGTATCTAGTCAATTTCATGCTAGTTACATTGTACCTAGTCAATCCCGTGCTAGTTACATTGTACCTAGTCAATCCCGTGCTAGTTACATTGTACCTAGTCAATCCCGTGCTAGTTACATTGTACCTAGTCAATCCCGTGCTAGTTACATTGTATCTAGCCAATCCCGTGCTAGTTACATTGTATCTAGTCAACTTCGTACTAGTTACATTGTATCTAGTCAATTTCATGCTAGTTACATTGTACCTAGTCAATCCCGTGCTAGTTACATTGTACCTAGTCAATCCCGTGCTAGTTACATTGTACCTAGTCAATCCCATGCTAGTTACATTGTATCTAGCCAATCCCCTGCTAGTTACATTGTATCTAGTCAACTTCGTACTAGTTACAATGTATCTAGTCAATTTCATGCTAGTTACATTGTACCTAGTCAATCCCGTGCTAGTTACATTGTATCTAGCCAATCCCGTGCTAGTTACATTGTAGCTAGTCAACTTCGTACTAGTTACAATGTATCTAGTCAATTGCATGCTAGTTACATTGTACCTAGTCAATCCCGTGCTAGTTACATTGTATCTAGCCAATCCCGTGCTAGTTACATTGTATCTAGTCAACTTCGTACTAGTTACAATGTATCTAGTCAATTTCATGCTAGTTACATTGTACCTAGTCAATCCCGTGCTAGTTACATTGTATCTAGCCAATCCCGTGCTAGTTACATTGTAGCTAGTCAACTTCGTACTAGTTACAATGTATCTAGTCAATTGCATGCTAGTTACATTGTATCTAGCCAATCCCGTGCTAGTTACATTGTATCTAGTCAACTTCGTACTAGTTACAATGTATCTAGTCAATTTCATGCTCGCTACATTGTACCTAGTCAGTCCCATGCTAGTTTCATTGTATCTGGTAAATTTCGTGCCAGTTACAATGTATCTAGTCAATTTTGTGCCAGTTACATTGTATCTAGTCAATCCCATGCCAGTTACATTGTACCTAGTCAATTTTGTGCTAGTTACAATCTATCTAGTCAATTTTGTGCTAGTTACATTGTACCTAGTCAATCCCGTGCTAGTTACATTGTATCTGGTCAATTTGGTGTTCGTTACAATGTATCTAGTCAATTTCGTGCCAGTTACATTGTATCTAGTCAATCCCGTGCCAGTTACATTGTATCTAGTCAATCCCGTGCCAGTTACAATATATCTAGTCAATCCCGTGCCAGCTACATTGTATCTAGTCAATTTGGTGCTAGTTACAATGTATCTGGTCAAACCCGTGCTAGTTACATTGTATCGCCTCAAATCAGCGTTAATAACACTGTATCTAGTCCATTTCACGCTAGTTACACTGTATCTGATCAATTTTAGGATAGTTACATTGTATCTGGTCAATTTCATGCTAGTTACATTGTATCGAGTCAATCTTGTGCTAGTTACATTGTATCGAGTCAATTTCATGCTAGTTACAATGTATCTGGTCAATTTCGTGCTAGTTACATTGCATCTGGTCAATATTTGTGCCAGTTACATTGTATCTGTTCAATTTTGTGCCAGTTACATTGTATCTAGTCAATCCCATGCTAGTTACATTGTATCTGGTCAATTTCATGCCAGTTACATTGTATCTGGTCAATCCCGTGCTAGTTACATTGTACCTGGTCAATTTCGTGCCAGTTACATGGTATCTAGACCATCCCGTACTGGTTACATTGTATCGAGTCAATTTTGTGCTAGTTACATTGTATCTGGTCAATTATGTGACAGTTGCACTGTATCTAGTCAGTTACATGATGGTTACACTGTATCTGCTCAATCTCACGTTGGTTACACTCAATGTTCCCTGTAATGATTTTTCGGGTGCGCGGCCCATTCAAATTTTTGCGGGCGCGCGGTCTCTCCTGTTTAAAAGCCGGTGAGCGGCCTGCGCGGGACCTCCAGACCGCTGTGGAGCCGCACAGCTTAGCGGGAATGCTGGTCAGGCGGTATCTCGTCAGTTCCACATTAGCGACACTGGGGGGTCATTTGAACCAAACTCGGGGGGGGTGAGACCAGCGGGACCGGGTGGAGCACGGGCTTTACTCCTTGCCCGACATCGCTCTCCTCCGACCTCAATGGGGAGCGAAATCGGACGGGTTGCAAAGCCGGCGTGTAACCCAAACACGTCCGTTTCCCCGACGGCCAGCCTCGGTTAAAATCGCTCCCAATGTGTCTGGCCTGGTCACACGTTTTAGTCACACCGTACCGTCAATTTCACCATAGTTACATTTGATCTCGTCGATTACACGCCCAATCACATTTGCATCCCTTCAGTTTCATGTTAATTAGAGCGCATCTCTCCGTGAAACATCTTTGGATTAAAATGAACAGTTTCAGTTGCAGTCTGGCCAGATTTACAGGGGGGCAAATCGTAGAAACTGCAGCTGAGGCACTTCAGTTACAACCACAGCTGGTGAATATTTACAAAAAATACCAAACCTAAAGCTGGATTTATTAGGAGCGAGGGGGGGGGCTTGTGATTTGTGCGCATATCCCGAGATATATCACACAGTGCTGAACCAAAAGGATGATGTTTGCTTTGTTCTAGATTCATGACCTGCCCTTTAGTGTGTCAGAGTCAGTGTCAGCTGTGGCTCAGTGGGCAGCATGCTCGCCTCTGAGTCAGAAGGTTGTGGGTTCAAGTCCCACTCCAGGGACTTGAGCACAAAATCCAGGCTGACACTCCAGTGCAGTGCTGAGGGAGCGCCGCACTGTCGGAGGGGCAGTACTGAGGGAGCGCCGCACTGTCGGAGGGGCAGTACTGAGGGAGCGCCGCACTGTCGGAGGGGCAGTACTGAGGGAGCGCCGCACTGTCGGAGGGGCAGTACTGAGGGAGTGCCGCACTGTCAGGGGGCAGTACTGAGGGAGTGCCGCACTGTCGGAGGGGCAGTACTGAGGGAGCGCCGCACTGTCAGGGGGCAGTACTGAGGGAGTGCCGCACTGTCAGGGGGCAGTACTGAGGGAGTGCCGCACTGTCGGAGGGGCAGTACTGAGGGAGCGCCGCACTGTCAGGGGGCAGTACTGAGGGAGCGCCGCACTGTCGGAGGGGCAGTGCTGAGGGAGCGCTGCACTGTCAGGGGGCAGTACTGAGGGAGTGCCGCACTGTCGGCGGGGCAGTACTGAGGGAGCGCCGCACTGTCAGGGGGCAGTACTGAGGGAGTGCCGCACTGTCAGGGGGCAGTACTGAGGGAGTGCCGCACTGTCGGAGGGGCAGTACTGAGGGAGCGCCGCACTGTCAGGGGGCAGTACTGAGGGAGCGCCGCACTGTCGGAGGGGCAGTGCTGAGGGAGCGCTGCACTGTCAGGGGGCAGTACTGAGGGAGTGCCGCACTGTCGGCGGGGCAGTACTGAGGGAGCGCCGCACTGTCAGGGGGCAGTACTGAGGGAGCGCCGCACTGTCGGAGGGGCAGTGCTGAGGGAGCGCCGCACTGTCGGAGGGGCAGTACTGAGGGAGCGCCGCACTGTCGGAGGGGCAGTACTGAGGGAGCGCCGCACTGTCGGAGGGGCGGTACTGAGGGAGCGCCGCACTGTCGGAGGGGCAGTACTGAGGGAGCACCGCACTGTCGGAGGGGCAGTACTGAGGGAGCACCGCAGTGTCGGAGGGGCGGTACTGAGGGAGCACCGCACTGTCGGAGGGGCGGTACTGAGGGAGCGCCGCACTGTCGGAGGAGCAGTACTGAGGGAGAGCCGCACTGTCGGAGGGCAGCACTGAGGGAGCGCCGCACTGTTGGAGGGGCAGTGCTGAGGGAGCGCCGCACTGTCGGAGGGGCAGTGCTGAGGGAGCGCCGCACTGTTGGAGGGTCAGTACTGAGGGAGCGGTACTGCGCTCCCTCAGTACTGACCCTCCGGCAGTGCGGACCTCCGACAGTGCGGCGCTCCCTCCATTCAACAAGAGAGAGTCTAACCACCGCCCCTTGACATTCAATGGCATTACCATTGCCGAATCCCCTACCATCAACATCCTGGGGGTGACCAGTGTGAGAGAGAGAGAGAGGTTAGAGGGACCTCCCCAGATACAGGAGTGTGAGAGAGAGGGGTTAGAGGGACCTCCCCAGATACAGGAGTGTGAGAGAGAGGGGTTAGAGGGACCTCCCCAGATACAGGAGTGTGAGAGAGAGGGGTTAGAGAGAACTCCCCAGATACAGGAGTGTGAGAGAGAGGTTAAAGGGACCTCCCCAGGTACAGGAGTGTGAGAGAGAGGGGTTAGAGGGACCTCCCCAGATACAGGAGTGTGTGAGAGAGGTTAGAGGGACCTCCCCAGATACAGGAGTGTGAGAGAGGGGTTAGAGGGACCTCCCCAGATACAGGATGTGAGAGAGGGGCTAGAGGGACCTCCCCAGATACAGGAGTGTGAGAGAGGGGTTAGAGGGATCTCCCCAGATACAGGATGTGAGAGAGGGGCTAGAGGGACCTCCCCAGATACAGGAGTGTGAGAGAGAGGGGTTAGAGGACCTCCCCAGATACAGGAGTGTGAGAGAGAGGGGTTAGAGGGACCTCCCCAGATACAGGAGTGTGAGAGAGAGGGGTTAGAGGGACCTCCCCAGATACAGGAGTGTGAGAGAGAGGGGTTAGAGGGACCTCCCCAGATACAGGAGTGTGAGAGAGAGAGGTTAGAGGGACCTCCCCAGAAACAGGAGTGTGAGAGAGAGGGGTTAGAGGGACCTCCCCAGATACAGGAGTGTGAGAGAGGGGTTAGAGGGACCTCCCCAGATACAGGAGTGTGTGAGAGAGTGGGGTTAGAGGGACCTCCCCAGGTACAGGAGTGTGAGAGAGATGTTAGAGGGGCCGCCCCAGATACAGGAGTGTGAGAGAGAGGGGTTAGAGGGACCTCCCCAGATACAGGAGTGTGAGAGAGAGGTTAGAGGGGCCGCCCCAGATACAGGAGTGTGAGAGAGAGGGGTTAGAGGGACCACCCCAGATACAGGAGTGTGAGAGAGAGGGGTTAGAGGGACCTCCCCAGATACAGGAGTGTGAGAGAGAGGGGTTAGAGGGACCTCCCCAGATACAGGAGTGTGAGAGAGAGGGGTTAGAGGGACCTCCCCAGATACTGGAGTGTGAGAGAGAGGGGTTAGAGGGACCTCCCCAGATACAGGAGTGTGAGAGAGAGGGGTTAGAGGGACCTCCCCAGATACAGGAGTGTGAGAGAGAGGGTTAGAGGGACCTCCCCAGATACAGGAGTGTGAGAGAGAGGGGTTAGAGGGACCTCCCCAGATACAGGAGTGTGAGAGAGAGGGGTTAGAGGGACCTCCCCAGATACAGGAGTGTGAGAGAGAGGGGTTAGAGGGACCTCCCCAGATACAGGAGTGTGAGAGAGAGGGGTTAGAGGGACCTCCCCAGATACAGGAGTGTGAGAGAGAGGGGTTAGAGGGACCTCCCCAGATACTGGAGTGTGAGAGAGAGGGGTTAGAGGGACCTCCCCAGATACAGGAGCAGGATGCGAGGAGACTATCCTTTCCAGAGATGAGTGAATCATACGAGTTGAAGAGATCTTGTGGGAGTCTCACTGGAGAAAATAGAACATTAATTATACAAAGAATCGAGAGAGAGAGCAAGACTCGAGCCTGCTCCGCCAAAGGCAGACTGGCTAATTAATAGGACCGAGCTGTGATTCTCCGATGTTCGAACACGAGAACCCTCCCACTCACCACCTGTTCCAGATTCCGAATCATTCCCCTTCCTCCCACTAATTGTTCCCCACTCCTCCCTTGGAGCTGCCAGCTCTCACTGTGGCAGGGAATCCGAACTGGCCCCCTCACCTTCTGTGAGCCCTGGCACAGAGGGGGCGACGGGCTATTCGCATTCCGGAAGCATCACAGCTACGTCTGACCCGACAACAACAACTTGCATTTACACAGCGCCTTTAACGTCGTAAAACGTCCCAAGGCGCTTCACAGGAGCAATTATAAAACACCGAGCCAGATCAGGAGATATTAGGACAGGCGACCAAAAGCTGGGTCAAAGAGGTCGGTTTTAGGAGCGTCTTAAAGGAGGAGAGAGAGACGGAGAGGTTTAGGGAGGGAATTCCAGAGCTTAGGGCCCAGGCGGCTGAAGGCACGGCCGCCAATGGTGCAGCGATGGGAAACGGAGGATGCGCAAGAGGCCAGAATTGTAGGAGGGCAGGGATCTCGGAGGGTTGTAGGGGCTGGAGGAGGTTACAGTGATAGG
>JASTWF010002373.1:5000-7500 GCA_030390025.1 Squalus acanthias
GAGCCTGCTCCGCCATTCAATAAGATCATGGCTGATCATCGACCTCAACTCCACTTTCCCGCCCGATCCCCATATCCCTCGATTCCCCTCGAGTCCAAAAATCTCTCGATCTCAGCCTTGAATATACTCAACGACTGAGCCTCCACAGCCCTCTGGGGCAGAGAATTCCAAAGATTCACCACCCTCTGAGTGAAGAAATTCCTCCTCATCTCAGTCCTAAATGGCCGAACCCCTTATCCTGAGCATTTTGCAAAGTGGAAGTATCTCACGAGGGGTGTGGTTGAGTTTTTTTTAATATTCGTTCACAGGACGTGGGCAAGGCCGGCATTTATTGCCCATCCCTAGTTGCCCCTTGAGAAGGTGGCGGTGAGCCGCCTTCTTGAACCGCTGTAGTCCGTGTGGTGAAGGTACTCGCATGGCGCTGACTTTGTTGTCGCGGTGTGGTACAACTGAGTGGCTCGCTGGTCCATTTCAGAGGGGCAGTTAAGAGTCAACCACATTGCTGTGGGTCTGGGGTCACATATCGGCCAGACCGGGTAAGGGCGGTAGATTTCCTTCCCTGAAGGACATTAGTGAACCCGATGGGTTTTTACGTCAATCTGGTAGATTTCATGGTCACCGTTACTGCCACCAGTTTTTTATTCCAGAATTATTGAATTGAAATTCCCCTGCTGCCGTGGTGGGATTTGAACTCACGTCTCATGGATTGTTAGTCCAGGTCCTCTGGATTACCAGCCCAGTAACATAACCACTATGCTGCCGCTCCCCAATTACGCAACTGAGCTTAATGCCATTGGACTGGATGGAGTAGGGAAGGATGGAAGGGGTGGGTAGAATCGGCCAGGGTTCCTGCTCCCGGCACATGTCCAGTAAGCTCTGGAGGAACAGCCACGTGTCAGGTGAGGGCAGGAACCTTGCTCGACGAGCGGGGGTCCCCACCAGTGGTTCAATCCTCTGCGGACCCTCAATGCTTGGGCTCGTCCATGAGGTAACAAGAGGTGGCCTGCACCTCCATGGAGCCTGTGTACCCCCCGGCGAGAGGCAGCACTGACCAGGGGTGAAGGGTTACCGCCAATCTTCTCAACCCTACGAGCCCCACCCCCCACCTCCATATAAACATAGAAGATAGGAGCAGGAGTAGGCCATTCGGCCCCTCGAGCCTGTTCCGCCATTCGATGAGATCATGGCTGATCATCCAAACTCAGTACCCTGTACCTGCCTTCTCCCCATATCCCTTGATCCCTTTAGCTTTAAGAAATATATCTAACTCCTTCTTGAATATATTTAATGACTTGGCCTCAACTACCTTCCGTGGTAGAGAATTCCACAGGTTCACCACTCTCTGGGTGAAGAAATTCTTCCTAATTTCTGTCCTAAATGGCTTACCCCTTATCCTTAGACTGTGACCCCTGGTTCTGGACTCTCCGACCATCGGGAACATTCTTCCTGCATCTAGTTTGTCCAGACCTGTCAGAATTTTATATGTTTCGATGAGATCCCCTCTCATTCTTCTAAACTCCAGCGAGTATAAGCCCAATCGACCCAATCTCTCCTCATATGTCATTCCTGCCATCCCAGGTATCAGCCTTGTGAATCTTCGCTGAACTCCTTCCATGGCAAGAACATCCTTCCTCAGATAAGGCAACCAAAACTGCACCCAGTACTCAAGGTGTGGTCTCACCAAGGCCCTGTACAACTGCAGCAGGACATCCCTGTTCCTATACTCAAACCCTTTCGCTATGATCTTCTCAACACTACGAGCTCCGCCACCCGCCCCACGGCGACGCGGTGCCTCTGCGGTACCTCGACGGAGTGATTGGACTTCAGGTCTGTGACGATCCACCTCACGGATGGGCGGGGCATTCCCGAGGCGTTGCACCACAGCGTCAGGTTCTCGCCTTCCTTCACGGTCACGTTCTCCAGGCTTATGCTGGCCTTGGCCAAATCTGCAAGGCACGGGAAAGCTCATGGTAAAGGTCATGGTAAAGGTCATGGTAAAGGTCATGGGAACATCGATAAGACCATGGCTGATCTTTGACCTCAACTCCACTTTCCCGCCCGATCCCCATATTCCAAAATTCCCTAGATTCTGGAATGGTCCCAGCGGATTGGAAAACCGCAAATGTAACGCCCCTATTCAAGAAAGGAGGGAGACAGAAAGCAGGAAACTATAGGCCAGTTAGCCGAACATCTGTCGTTGGGAAAATGCTGGAATCCATTATTAAGGAGGTAATAGCAGGACATTTAGAAAATCATAATACAATCAAGCAGAGTCAACATGGTTTTATGAAAGGGAAATCGTGTTTGACAAATTTACTAGAGTTCTTTGAGGATGTAACGAGCAGGGTGGATAAAGGGGAACCAGTAGATGCAGTGTATTTAGATTCCCAGAGGCATTCGATAAGGTGCCACATAAAAGGTTACTGCACAAGATAAGAGCTCATGGTGTTGGGGGTAATATATTAGCATGGATAGAGGATTGGCTAACTAACAGAAAAGA
>JASTWF010002373.1:15000-20000 GCA_030390025.1 Squalus acanthias
GGGGCCCTGTACTCTCCCTGGGGCCTGTACTCTCCCTGGGGCCTGTACTCTCCCTGGGGCCTGTACTCTCCCTGGGGCCCTGTACTCTCCCTGGGGCCTGTACTCTCCCTGGGGCATGTACTCTCCCTGGGGCCCTGTACTGTCCCTGGGGCCATGTACTGTCCCTGGGGCCTGTACTCTCCCTGGGGCCTGTACTCTCCCTGGGGCCCTGTACCGTCCCTGGGGCCTGTACTCTCCCTGGGGCCTGTACTCTCCCTGGGGCCTGTAATCTCCCTGGGGCCTGTACAGTCCCTGGGGCCTGTACTTTCCCTGGGGCCATGTACTGTCCCTGGGGCCTGTACTCTTCCTGGGGCCTGTACTCTCCCTGGGGCCCTGTACTCTCCCTGGGGCCCTGTACTCTCCCTGGGGCCCTGTACTCTCCCTGGGCCCTGTACTCTCCCTGGGGCCCTGTACCATCCCTGGGGCACTGTACTCTCCCTGCGGCCTGTACTCTCCCTGGGGCCCTGTACCATCCCTGGGGCCTGTACTCTCCCTGGGGCCTGTAATCTCCCTGGGGCCTGTACAGTCCCTGGGGCCTGTACTGTCCCTGGGGCCCTGTACTGTCCCTGGGGCCTGTACTCTCCCTGGGGCCTGTACTCTCCCTGGGGCCCTGTACTCTCCCTGGGGCCCTGTACTCTTCCTGGGCCCTGTACTCTCCCTGGGGCCCTGTACCATCCCTGGGGCACTGTACTCTCCCTGCGGCCTGTACTCTCCCTGGGGCCCTGTACTCTCTCTGGGGCCTGTACTCTCCCTGGGGCCTGTACTCTCCCTGGGGCCTGTACTCTCCCTGAGGCCTGTACTCTCCCTGAGGCCTGTACTCTCCCTGGGGCCTGTACTCTCCCTGTGGCCTGTGCTGTCCCTGGGGCCCTGTACTGTCCCTGGGGCCCTGTACTCTCCCTGGGGCCTGTAATCTCCCTGGGGCCTGTACTGTCCCTGGGGTCTGTACTCTCCCTGGGGCCTGTACTCTCCCTGGGTCCTGTACTCTCCCTGAGGCCTGTACTCTCCCTGGGGCTTGTACTCTCCCTGGGGCCTGTACACTCCCTGGGGCTTGTACTCTTCCTGGGGCCCTGTACTGTCCCTGGGGCCCTGTACTGTCCCTGGGGCCCTGTACTCTCCCTGGGGCCTGCACTCTCCCTGGGCCCTGTACCGTCCCTGGAGCCTGTACTCTCCCTGGGGCCTGTACTATCCCTGGGGCCTGTACTCTCCCTGGGGCCTGTACTCTCCCTGGGGCCTGTACCATCCCTGGGGCCTGTACTCTCCCTGGGGCCTGTACTCTCTCTGGGGCCTGTACTCTCCCTGGGGCCCTGTACTCTCCCTGGGGCCCTGTACTCTCCCTGGGCCCTGTACTCTCCCTGGGGCCTGTACTCTCCCTGGGGCCCTGTACTCTCCCTGGGGGCTGTACTCTCCCTGGGGCCCTGTACTCTCCCTGGGGCCTGTACTCTCCCTGGGGCCTGTACTCTCCCTGGGGCCTGTACTCTCCCTGGGGCCTGTACTCTCCCTGGGGCCTGTAGTCTCCCTGGGGCCCTGTACTCTCCCTGTGGCCTGTACTGTCCCTGGGGCCTGTACTCTCCCTGTGGCCTGTGCTGTCCCTGGGGCCTGTACTCTCCCTGGGCCCTGTAGTGTCCCTGGGGCCCTGTACTGTCCCTGGGGCCCTGTACTCTCCCTGGGGCCTGTACTCTCCCTGGGGCCTGTACTATCCCTGGGGTCTGTACTCTCCCTGGGGCCTGTACTCTCCCTGGGGCCTGTACTCTCCCTGGGGCCTGTAGTGTCCCTGGGGCCCTGTACTCTCCCTGGGGCCTGTACTCTTCCTGGGGCCTGTCCTCTCCCTGGGGCCCTGTACTGTCCCTGGGGCCTGTACTCTCCCTGGGGCCCTGTACTCTCCCTGGGGCCTGTAATCTCCCTGGGGCCTGTACTCTCCCTGGGGCCTGTACTCTCCCTGGGGCCCTGTACTCTCCCTGGGGCCTGTACTCTCCCTGGGGCCTGTACTCTCCCTGGGGCCCTGTACTGTCCCTGGGGCCCTGTACTCTCCCTGGGGCCTGTAATCTCCCTGGGGCCTGTACTCTCCCTGGGGCCTGAACTCTCCCTGGGGCCTGTCCTTTCCCTGGGGCCCTGTACTGTCACTGGGACCTGTACTCTCCCTGGGGCCCTGTACTGTCCCTGGGGCCCTGTACTCTCCATGGGGCCTGTACTCTCCCTGGGGCCCTGTACTCTCCCTGGGGCCTGTACTCTCCCTGGGGCCTGTACTCTCCCTGGGGCCTGTAGTCTCCCTGGGGCCCTGTACTCTCCCTGAGGCCTGTACTGTCCCTGGGGCCTGTACTCTCCCTGTGGCCTGTGCTGTCCCTGGGGCCTGTACTCTCCCTGGGCCCTGTAGTGTCCCTGGGGCCCTGTACTCTCCCTGGGGCCTGTACTCTCCCTATGGCCTGTACTGTCCCTGGGGTCTGTACTCTCCCTGGGGCCTGTACTCTCCCTGGGGCCTGTAGTGTCCCTGGGGCCCTGTACTCTCCCTGGGGCCTGTACTCTCCCTGGGGCCTGTCCTCTCCCTGGGGCCCTGTACTGTCCCTGGGGCCTGTACTCTCCCTGGGGTCCTGTACTGTCCCTGGGGCCTGTAATCTCCCTGGGGCCCTGTACTCTCCCTGGGGCCTGTACTCTCCCTGGGGCCTGTACTCTCCCTGGGCCCTGTACTCTCCCTGGGGCCTGTACTGTCCCTGGGGCCTGTACTCTCCCTGGGGCCTGTACTCTCCCTGGGGCCTGTACTCTCCCTGGGGCCTGTACTCTCCCTGGGGCCTGTACTCTCCCTGGGCCCTGTACTCTCCCTGGGCCCTGTACCCTCCCTGGGGCTTGTACTCTACCTGGGGCCTGTACTCTCCCTGGGCCCTGTAGTCTCCCTGGGGCCTGTACTCTCCCTGGGGCCTGTACTCTCCCTGGGGCCTGTACTCTCCCTGGGGCCTGTACTCTCCCTGAGGCCTGTACTCTCCCTGGGCCCTGTACTCTCCCTGGGGCCTGTACCCTCCCTGGGGCCTGTACTGTCCCTGGGGCCTGTACTCTCCCTGGGGCCTGTAGTCTCCCTGGGGCCTGTACTCTCCCTGGGCCCTGTACCCTCCCTGGGGCCTGTACTCTCCCTGGGGCCTTGTACTGATAGAGGTACAGATTGAGAGAAATGGAGCGAAAGAGAGGGATATCGATAGAAAGAAAAACAAAGAGAAACAGATAGAGGCAGAGAGACACAGATCGATAGACAGTGACAGAGGGATCAATAGAGATAGATAAAGAGATGGAGACAGACAGATAGATAGAGAGATAGTGATAGATAGCTAGATAGAAAGATAGAGATAGTTAGATAGATAGAGCCAGACAGATAGATAGATTGATAGTGATAGAGATATGACAGATAGATTGATAGAGAGATAGATAGATAGATAAGAAGTGTACATCTGCAGAATTTCAAACATTATTGCGTGATTAAATGAATTCATTTCCCCTTGGCGTCTATGGCTCAGCGATTCCCACTCGCTGATGACCTTTGATAGATAGAGAAATGGAGACAAAGAGACGGATAGATAGTGGAGAAAGATGAACAGAGAGCCAGAGAGGGAGAAAGAGGGAGGCCAAAACAATGAGAGAGAGAGAGACACACACAAAGAGAGAGAGAGATCCCGCAAAGCCGGAGTGCGGGCGGGATTTTCCAAACTTTCCACCCACCCCACCTTACTCCCCCACACAACCAGCGCTCCTGCTCCCAGCCTGGCACAAGTCATGGCCAATGAATGAGGGGAGGGGGCAGCCGATGTAGCTGGGAGTGCGGCGCGAGGAGAGACAGGGCCCAAGACTGGGGGGGGAATGTGTAAATGGAGGCAACACAGACTCGCTGCTGCATGACTGGCTCCTCAACGTGTAGCCCCACTCAGGCCAGTTCTGGTAAGCTGCACAGCTTGAAAGCGCCATTGATTTTCAATTAGGAACTAACTGCTACACAGGATTAAATATGGATCATCTAAATAAATACTGGAAATACAAGGAGCTTAACATGCACCCAGGGGGATTACCTCAGACTCGACACAATCTATGGAGCCTGGGTGGTTAGACAGGTTAGACAAGCACCTTTCACCCCCTCCGAGGCCTGGCGTTCAGGCCCAGACTGTAGAGAGTAAAGCTCCCTCTACACTGTCCCTTCAAACACTCCCAGGGCAGGTACAGCACGGGTTAGATACAGAGTAAAGCTCCCTCTACACTGTCCCCATCAAACACTCCCAGGGCAGGTACAGCACGGGTTAGATACAGAGTAAAGCTCCCTCTACACTGTCCCATCAAACACTCCCAGGGCAGGTACAGCACGGGTTAGATACAGAGTAAAGCTCCCTCTACACTGTCCCATCAAACACTCTCAGGGCAGGTACAGCACGGGTTAGATACAGAGTAAAGCTCCTCTCTACACTGTCCCCATCAAACACTCCCAGGGCAGGTACAGCACGGGTTAGATACAGAGTAAAGCTCCCTCTACACTGTCCCATCAAACACTCCCAGGGCAGGTACAGCACGGGTTAGATACAGAGTAAAGCTCCCTCTACACTGTCCCCATCAAACACTCCCAGGGCAGGTACAGCACGGGTTAAATACAGAGTAAAGCTCCCTCTACACTGTCCCATCAAACACTCCCAGGGCAGGTACAGCACGGGTTAGATACAGAGTAAAGGTCCTCTCTACACTGTCCCCCATCAAACACTCCCAGGGCAGGTACAGCACGGGTTAGATACAGAGTAAAGCTCCCTCTACACTGTCCCATCAAACACTCCCAGGGCAGGTACAGCACGGGTTAGATACAAAGTAAAGCTCCCTCTACACTGTCCCCATCAAACACTCCCAGGGCAGGTACAGCACGGGTTAGATACAGAGTAAAGCTTCCTCTACACTGTCCCATCAAACACTCCCAGGGCAGGTACAGCACGGGTTAGATACAGAGTAAA
>JASTWF010002373.1:25000-29206 GCA_030390025.1 Squalus acanthias
ATATCGAGTTCAACAATTTTAGATCATAACCTCAGCTCCAATCACATTTATATTTTATTTTTTCCATCCTTTTATTTGCCCCGCCCCCCACCTTTTTTTTCCTCCTAGAAGCTGGCAGCTGTCCTTCATTCTGCCAGTGGATTTCACACTTCTTTCAGCCTTAATCTGTCACATTAACACCACCTCTAGCCTTGCATATCTCTTAATGTCTCTTCATCTCCCCCTTTGTTCTTTTATCCCCTCCCCCTTTTCCCAGCTTTACTCTGGCCTTAAATCTATTTGATTTCCGGCTCTTCACAGTTCTGACGAAAGGTCATCGACCTGAAACGTTAACTCTCTTTCTCTCTCCACGGATGCTGCCTGGCCTGCTGAGTTTTTCCAGCGTTTTCTGTTGTTATTTCAGATTTCCAGCATCCGCTGTATTTTGCTATCCCTCTAAACTGTCCCCATCAAACACTCCCAGGGCAGGTACAGCACGGGTTAGATACAGAGTAAAGCTCCCTCTAAACTGTCCCATCAAACACTCCCAGGGCAGGTACAGCACGGGTTAGATACAGAGTAAAGCTCCCTCTAAACTGTCCCATCAAACACTCCCAGGGCAGGTACAGCACGGGTTAGATACAGAGTAAAGCTCCCTCTACACTGTCCCCATCAAACACTCCCAGGGCAGGTACAGCACGGGTTAGATACAGAGAAAAGCTCCCTCCAAACACATCTTCCCCTCACCTCCCCTTTCAGCATTCCGCAGGGACCGCTCCCTCCGCGACACCCTAGTCCACTCCTCTGCCACCCCCAGCACCCCTTCCCCTTCGCCCGGCACCTTCCCGTGCACGCGCAGGAGATGCAACACATGCCCTTACACCTCCCCTCTTCCCACTGTCCAGGGCCCCAAACACCCCTTCCAGGTGAAACAGCGATTTACTTGTACTTCCTGCAATTTAGTATACTGTATTCGCTGCTCACGATGTGGTCTCCTCTACATTGGGGAGACCAAACGCAGATTGGGTGACCGCTTTGCGGAACACCTCCGTTCAGTCCGTAAGGGGGACCCCGAGCTCCCGGTGGCCTGTCACTTTAATTCACCGCTTCACTCCCACTCTGACCTCACCGTCCTCGGCCTATTACACTGTTCCACGGAAGCGCAGCGTAAGCTCGAGGAACAGCACCTCATCTTTCGTTTAGGCACGCTACAGCCCTCTGGACTCAATATCGAGTTCAACAATTTTAGATCATAACCTCAGCTCCAATCACATTTATATTTTATTTTTTCCATCCTTTTATTTGCCCCGCCCCCCACCTTTTTTTTCCTCCTAGAAGCTGGCAGCTGTCCTTCATTCTGCCAGTGGATTTCACACTTCTTTCAGCCTTAATCTGTCACATTAACACCACCTCTAGCCTTGCATATCTCTTAATGTCTCTTCATCTCCCCCTTTGTTCTTTTATCCCCTCCCCCTTTTCCCAGCTTTACTCTGGCCTTAAATCTATTTGATTTCCGGCTCTTCACAGTTCTGACGAAAGGTCATCGACCTGAAACGTTAACTCTCTTTCTCTCTCCACGGATGCTGCCTGGCCTGCTGAGTTTTTCCAGCGTTTTCTGTTGTTATTTCAGATTTCCAGCATCCGCTGTATTTTGCTATCCCTCTAAACTGTCCCCATCAAACACTCCCAGGGCAGGTACAGCACGGGTTAGATACAGAGTAAAGCTCCCTCTAAACTGTCCCATCAAACACTCCCAGGGCAGGTACAGCACGGGTTAGATACAGAGTAAAGCTCCCTCTAAACTGTCCCATCAAACACTCCCAGGGCAGGTACAGCACGGGTTAGATACAGAGTAAAGCTCCCTCTACACTGTCCCATCAAACACTCCCAGGGCAGGTACAGCACGGGTTAGATACAGAGTAAAGCTGCCTCTACACTGTCCCATCAAACACTCCCAGGGCAGGTACAGCACGGGTTAGATACAGAGTAAAGCTCCCTCTACACTGTCCCATCAAACACTCCCAGGGCAGGTACAGCACGGGTTAGATACAGAGTAAAGCTCCCTCTACACTGTCCCGTCAAACACTCCCAGGGCAGGTACAGCACGGGTTAGATACAGAGTAAAGCTCCCTCTACACTGTCCCATCAAACATTCCCAGGGCAGGTACAGCACGGTTAGATACAGAGTAAAGCTCCCTCTACACTGTCCCCATCAAACACTCCCAGGGCAGGAACAGCACGGGTTAGATACAGAGTAAAGCTCCCTCTACACTGTCCCATCAAACACTCCCAGGGCAGGTACAGCACGGGTTAGATACAGAGTAAAGCTCCCTCTACACTGTCCCATCAAACAGTCCCAGGGCAGGTACAGCACGTGTTAGATACAGAGTAAAGCTCCCTCTACACTGTCCCATCAAACATTCCCGGGGCAGGTACAGCACGGGTTAGATACAGAGTAAAGCTCCCTCTACATTGTCCCATCAAACACTCCCGGGGCAGGTACAGCACGGGTTAGATACAGAGTAAAGCTCCCTCTACACTGTCCCATCAAACACTCCCGGGGCAGGTACAGCACGGGTTAAATACAGAGTAAATCTCCCTCTACACTGTCCCATCAAACACTCCCAGGGCAGGTACAGCACGGGGTTAGATACAGAGTAAAGCTCCCTCTACATTGTCCCATCAAACACTCCCAGGGCAGGTACAGCACGGGTTCGATACAGAGTAAAGCTCCCTCTACACTGTCCCCATCAAACACTCCCAGGGCAGGTACAGCACGGGGTTAGATTCAGACTGAAGCTCCCTCCACACTGTCGCCATCAAACACTCCCGGGGCAGGTACAGCATGGGTTAGATACAGAGTAAAGCTCCCTCTACACTGTCCCATCAAACACTCCCAGGGCAGGTACAGCACGGGTTAGATACAGAGTAAAGCTCCCTCTACATTGTCCCCATCAAACACTCCCAGGGCAGGTACAGCACGGGTTAGATACAGAGTAAAGCTCCCTCCACACTGTCCCATCAAACACTCCCAGGGCAGGTACAGCACGGGTTAGATACAGAGTAAAGCTCCCTCTACACTGTCCCATCAAACACTCCCGGGGCAGGTACAGCACGGGTTAGATACAGAGTAAAGCTCCCTCTACACAGTCCCATCAAACACTCCCAGGGCAGGTACAGCACGGGTTAGATACAGAGTAAAGCTCCCTCTACACTGTCCCATCAAACACTCCCAGGGCAGGTACAGCACGGGTTAGATACAGAGTAAAGCTCCCTCTACACTGTCCCATCAAACACTCCCGGGGCAGGTACAGCATGGGGTTAGATACAGAGTAAAGCTCCCTCTACACTGTCCCCATCAAACACTCCCAGGGCATGTACAGCACGGGTTAGATACAGAGTAAAGCTCCCTCTACACTGTCCCATCAAACACTCCCAGGGCAGGTACAGCACGGGTTAGATACAGAGTAAAGCTCCCTCTACACTGTCCCATCAAACACTCCCGGGGCAGGTACAGCTTGGATTCCTATACCCTGGGAGAGTGCAAGACGTGGAGTCCGAGACCAACCAATGGGCTTGCAGTAGCAGCAGGATATTTGACTGTAGGTTGCATCACAGCTGACCTCAATGCGCGCATTACCCAGCGGGAACATCGGAGCCGGAGGTGGCCATTCAGCCCCTCGAGCCTGTTGCACCATTCAATTGGATCGGGGCTGATCTGGATCTTAACTCAAGTCCACCGGTCGTGGGATCCGCCCGGTAGTGACCAGGGGCAGGAGCAGTGTCTGATTTCTCCCCCTCGCTGACCCAGCGGCACTGAGGCGAACCGGAGTCGGTCTGTGGACGCCTGGCTGCGACCAGCTAGCTCTGCGCCGACCAGGGAAGGAGAACAAGGCTTGGTCGCGTGGCTTGGCACAGCCCCAGGGTGGCATAATGAGGGTCGGAGCCACCAGCGGGGGCGGGGGGGGCGCTCCGAGAAGATCTGAAGCGGTGACATTAATCCCGGCCGGAGACAAGCAGGTGACTCACAGGTTCCTCAGCTTGCTGTAAGTCTCCAGGTCACTTCCAGACAGACTCCTCAATCCAGCCTGGCTCTCGATGTATCTGCAGAAAGCATAAATATCCAATATTAGAAAGAACACAGGAACAGGAGGCGGTCCATTCAGCCCCTTGAGCCTGTTACACAGGAACAGGAGGAGGCCCATTCAGCCCCTCGAGCCTGTCACA
>JASTWF010002374.1:0-15000 GCA_030390025.1 Squalus acanthias
TCTCTCCCTCAGTGTCTCTTTCTCTCTCTCCCCCTCAGTGTTTATTTCTCTCTCTCCCTCAGTTTCTCTTTCTCTATCTGCCTCAGTGTCTCTCTCTCTCCCTCACTGTCTCTTTCTCTCTCTCTCCCTCAGTTTCTTTTTCTCTCCCTCAGTGTTTTGTTCTCTCTCTCCCTCAGTGTCTCTTTCTGTCTCTCCCTTAGTGTCTCTTTCTCTCTCTCCCTCAGTGTCTCTCTCTTTCTCTCTCTCCCTCAGTGTCTCTCTCTCTCTCTCTCTCTCCCCCTCAGTGTCTCTTTCTCTCTCTCCCTCAGTGTCTCTCTCTCTCTTTCCCTGTGTCTCTTTCTCTCTCTCCCTCAGTGTCTCTCTCTCTCTCCCTCAGTCTCTCTCTCTGTCCCTCAGTGTCTCTTTCTCTCTCTCCCTCAGTGTCTCTCTCTCTCTCTCCCTCAGTGTCTCTCTCTCTCTCTCTCTCTCCCTCAGTGTCTCTCTCTCTCTCTCCCTCAGTGTCTCTTTCTCTCTCTCCCTCAGTGTCTCTCTCTCTCTCTCCCTCAGTGTCTCTCTCTCTCTCTCCCTCAGTCTCTCTCTCTCTCTCCCGCAGTCTCTTTCTCTCTCTCCCTCAGTGTCTCTTTCTCTCTCTCCCAAAGTGTCTCTTTCTCTCTCTCTCTCTCTCTCTCTCTGTTTCTATCTCTCTCTCTCTGTCTCTATCTCTCTCTCCCTGATTGTCTCTTTCTTTCTCTCCCTCAGTGTCTCTTTCTCTCGCTCCTTCAGTGTCTCTATCTCTCTCTCCCTGAGTGTCTCTTTCTCTCGCTCCCTCAGTGTCTCTTTCTCTCTCTCCCTCAGTGTCTCTCTCTTTCTCTCTCTCCCTCAGTGTCTCTCTCTCTCTCTCCCCCCCTCAGTGTCTCTTTCTCTCTCTCCCTCAGTGTCTCTCTCTCTCTTTCCCTGTGTCTCTTTCTCTCTCTCCCTCAGTGTCTCTCTCTCTCCCTCAGTCTCTCTCTCTCTCCCCCTCAGTGTCTCTTTCCCTCTCTCCCTCAGTGTCTCTCTCTCTCTCTCTCCCTCAGTCTCTCTCTCTCTCTCTCTCTCTCCCTCAGTGTCTCTCTTTCTCTCCTTCCATCAGTGTCTCTTTCTCTCACTTCCTCAGTGTCTCTCTCTCTCTCTCCCTCAGTGTCTCTTTCTCTCTCTCCCTCAGTGTCTTTTTCTCTCTCTCCCTCAGTGTTTTTTTCTCTCTCTCCATCAGTGTCTCTTTCTCTCTCTCCCTCAGTGTCCCTTTCTCTCTCTCCCTTAGTGTCTCTTTCTCTCTCTCTCTCTGTGTCTCTCTCTTTCTCTCTCTCCCGCAGTGTCTCTCTCTCTCTCTCTCCCCCTCAGTGTCTCTTTCTCACTCTCCCTCAGTGTCTCTCTCTCTCCCTCAGTCTCTCTCTCTCTCCCCCTCAGTGTCTCTTTCCCTCTCTCCCTCAGTGTCTCTCCCTCTCTCTCTCCCTCAGTGTCTCTCTCTCTCTCTCTCCCTCAGTGTCTCTCTCTCTCTCCCTCAGTGTCTCTTTCTCTCTCTCCCTCAGTGTCTTTTTCTCTCTCTCCCTCAGTGTTTTTTTCTCTCTCTCCATCAGTGTCTCTTTCTCTCTCTCCCTCAGTGTCCCTTTCTCTCTCTCCCTTAGTGTCTCTTTCTCTCTCTCTCTCTCTGTGTCTCTCTCTTTCTCTCTCTCCCTCAGTGTCTCTCTCTCTCTCTCCCCCTCAGTGTCTCTTTCTCACTCTCCCTCAGTGTCTCTCTCTCTCTTTCCCTGTGTCTCATTCTCTCTCTCCCTAAGTGTCTCTCTCACTCTCCCACCTTCAGTCTCTCTCTCTCTCTCTTTCCCTCAGTGTCTCTTTCTCTCTCTCTCTCAGTGTCTCTCTCTCTCTCTCCCTCAGTCTCTCTCTCTCTCTCCCTCAGTATCTCTTTCTCTCTCTCCCTCAGTGTCTCCCTCTCTCCCTCAGTGTCTCTCTCTGTCTCTCTCCCACAGTGTCTCTTTCTCTCTCTCCCTCAGTGTCTCTCTCTCTCCCTCAGTGTCTCTTTCTCTCTCTCCATCAATGTCTCTCTCTTTCTCTCCCTCTGTGTCTCTCTCTCTCTCTCTCCCTCACTGTGTCTTCTCTCTCTCCCTCAGTGTCTCTTTCACTCTCTCTCCCTCAGTGTCTCTTTCTCTCTCTCCATCAATGTCTCTCTCTTTCTCTCCCTCTGTGTGTCTCTCTCTCTCTCTACCTCACTGTGTCTTCTCTCTCTCCCTCAGTGTCTCTTTCACTCTCTCCCCCTCAGTGATTCTTTCTCTCTCTCCCTCAGTTTCTCTTTCTCTATCTGCCTCAGTGTCTTTCTCTCTCTCTCTCTCTCCCTCACTGTCTCTTTCTCTCTCTCTCCCTCAGTTTCTTTTCTCTCCCTCAGTGTTTCGTTCTCTCTCTCCCTCAGTGTCTCTTTCTCTCTCTCCCTTCGTGTCTCTTTCTCTCTCTCCCTCAGTGTCTCTCTCTTTCTCTCTCTCCCTCAGTGTCTCTCTCTCTCTCTCTCTCTCCCCCTCAGTGTCTCTTTCTCTCTCCCCCTCAGTGTCTCTTTCTCTCTCTCTCTCTCTCTCCCTCAGTGTCTCTTTCTCTCTCTCCCTTCGTGTCTCTTTCTCTCTCTCCCTCAGTGTCTCTCTCTTTCTCTCTCTCCCTCAGTCTCTCTCTCTCTCTCTCTCTCTCCCCCTCAGTGTCTCTTTCTCCCTCTCCCTCAGTGTCTCTCTCTCTCTCTCCCTCAGTGTCTCTTTCTCTCTCTCCCTCAGTGTCTCTTTCTTTCTCTCTCCCTCAGTGTCTCTTTCTCTCTCTCCCTCAGTGGCTCTTCTCTCTCTCCCTCCGTGGCTCTTTCTCTCTCTCTCTCTCTCATTGTCTCTTTCTCTCTATCTCCCTCAGTGTCTGTCTCTCTCTCCCCCAGTGTCTCTTTCTCTCTCTCCCTCAGTGTCTCTTTCTTTCTCTCTCCCAAAGTGTCTCTTTCTCTCTCTCCCTCAGTGTCTCTTTCACTCTCTCTCCCTCAGTGCCTCTTTCTCTCTCTCTCTCTCTCTCTGTCTCTTTCTCTCTCTCCCCCAGTGCCTCTTTCTCTCTCTCGCTCTCCCTCAGTGTCTCTCTCTCTGTCTCCCTCAGTGTCTCTTTCTCTCTCTCCCTCAATGTCTCTCTCTTTCTCTCCCTCTGTGGCTCTCTCTCTCTCTCCCTCACTGTCTCTTTCTCTCTCTCTCCCTCAGTTTCTTTTACTCTCCCTCAGTGTTTCTTTCTCTTGCTCCCTCAGTGTCTCTTTCTCGCTCTCCCTCAGTGTCTCTTTCTCTCTCTCCCTCAGTGTCTCTCTCTTTCTCTCTCTCCCTCAGTGTCTCTCTCTCTCTCTCCCCCCTCAGTGTCTCTTTCTCTCTCTCCCTCAGTGTCTCTCTCTCTCTTTCCCTGTGTCTCTTTCTCTCTCTCCCTCAGTGTCTCTCTCTCTCCCTCAGTCTCTCTCTCTCTCCCCCTCAGTGTCTCTTTCCCTCTCTCCCTCAGTGTCTCTCTCTCTCTCTCTCCCTCAGTGTCTCTCTCTCTCTCTCTCTCTCCCTCAGTGTCTCTCTTTCTCTCCTTCCCTCAGTGTCTCTTTCTCTCACTTCCTCAGTGTCTCTCTCTCTCTCTCCCTCAGTGTCTCTTTCTCTCTCTCCCTCAGTGTCTCTTTCTCTCTATCCCTCAGTGTCTCTTTCTCTCTCTCTCTCTCAGTTTCTCTTTCCCACTCTCCACCACTGTCTCTTTCTCTCTCTCTCTGTTTCTCTTTCTCTCTCTCCCTCACTGTCTCTTTCTCTCTCTCCCTCCCTGTCTCTTTCTCACTCTCCCTCAGTGTCTCTTTCTCTCTCTCCCTCAGTGTCTCTTTCTTTCTCTCTCCCTCAGTGTCTCTTTCTCTCTCTCCCTCAGTGGCTCGTCTCTCTCTCTCTCCGTGGCTCTTTCTCTCTCTCTCTCTCTCTCATTGTCTCTTTCTCTCTCTCTCCCTCAGTGTCTGTCTCTCTCTCCCCCAGTGTCTCTTTCTCTCTCTCCCTCAGTGTCTCTTTCTTTCTCTCTCCCAAAGTGTCTCTTTCTCTCTCTCCCTCAGTGTCTCTCTCTCTCTCCCTCAGTCTCTCTCTCTCTCCCCTTCAGTGTCTCTTTCCCTCTCTCCCTCAGTGTCTCTCTCTCTCTCTCTCCCTCAGTGTCTCTCTCTCTCTCTCTCTCTCTCTCCCTCAGTGTCTCTCTTTCTCTCCTTCCCTCAGTGTCTCTTTCTCTCACTTCCTCAGTGTCTCTCTCTCTCTCTCCCTCAGTGTCTCTTTCTCTCCTTCCCTCAGTGTCTCTTTCTCTCACTTCCTCAGTGTTTCTTTCTCTCTCTCCATCAGTGTCTCTTTCTCTCTCTCCCTCAGTGTCCCTTTCTCTCTCTCCCTTAGTGTCTCTTTCTCTCTCTCTGTGTGTCTCTCTCTTTCTCTCTCTCCCTCAGTGTCTCTCTCTCTCTCTCTCCCCCTCAGTGTCTCTTTCTCACTCTCCCTCAGTGTCTCTCTCTCTCTTTCCCTTTGTCTCATTCTCTCTCTCCCTAAATGTCTCTCTCACTCTCCCACCCTCAGTCTCTCTCTCTCTCTTTCCCTCAGTGTCTCTTTCTCTCTCTCTCTCAGTGTCTCTCTTTCTCTCTCCCTCAGTCTCTCTCTCTCTCTCCCTCAGTATCTCTCTCTCTCTCTCCCTCAGTGTCTCTCTCTCTCTCTCTCCCACAGTGTCTCTTTCTCTCTCTCCCTCAGTGTCTCTTTCTCTCTCCAGCAATGTCTCTCTCTTTCTCTCCCTCTGTGTCTCTCTCTCTCTCTCTCCCTCACTGTGTCTTCTTTCTCTCCCTCAGTGTCTCTTTCTCTCTCTCCCCCTCAGTGTTTATTTCTCTCTCTCCCTCAGTTTCTCTTTCTCTATCTGCCTCAGTGTCTCTCTCTCTCCCTCACTGTCTCTTTCTCTCTCTCTCCCTCAGTTTCTTTTTCTCTCCCTCAGTGTTTTGTTCTCTCTCTCCCTCAGTGTCTCTTTCTGTCTCTCCCTTAGTGTCTCTTTCTCTCTCTCCCTCAGTGTCTCTCTCTTTCTCTCTCTCCCTCAGTGTCTCTCTCTCTCTCTCTCTCTCTCTCTCCCCCTCAGTGTCTCTTTCTCTCTCTCCCTCAGTGTCTCTCTCTCTCTTTCCCTGTGTCTCTTTCTCTCTCTCCCTCAGTGTCTCTCTCTCTCTCCCTCAGTCTCTCTCTCTGTCCCTCAGTGTCTCTTTCTCTCTCTCCCTCAGTGTCTCTCTCTCTCTCTCCCTCAGTGTCTCTCTCTCTCTCTCTCTCTCCCTCAGTGTCTCTCTCTCTCTCTCCCTCAGTGTCTCTTTCTCTCTCTCCCTCAGTGTCTCTCTCTCTCTCTCTCCCTCAGTGTCTCTCTCTCTCTCTCCCTCAGTCTCTCTCTCTCTCTCCCGCAGTCTCTTTCTCTCTCTCCCTCAGTGTCTCTCTCTCTCTCTCCCAAAGTGTCTCTTTCTCTCTCTCTCTCTCTCTCTCTCTTTTTCTATCTCTCTCTCTCTGTCTCTATCTCTCTCTCCCTGATTGTCTCTTTCTTTCTCTCCCTCAGTGTCTCTTTCTCTCGCTCCTTCAGTGTCTCTATCTCTCTCTCCCTGAGTGTCTCTTTCTCTCTCTCCCTCAGTGTCTCTCTCTCTCTTTCCCTGTGTCTCTTTCTCTCTCCCTCAGTGTCTCTTTCTCTCTCTCCCCCTCAGTGTTTATTTCTCTCTCTCCCTCAGTTTCTCTTTCTCTATCTGCCTCAGTGTCTCTCTCTCTCCCTCACTGTCTCTTTCTCTCTCTCTCCCTCAGTGTCTCTCTCTCTCTCCCTCAGTCTCTCTCTCTGTCCCTCAGTGTCTCTTTCTCTCTCTCCCTCAGTGTCTCTCTCTCTCTCTCCCTCAGTCTCTCTCTCTCTCTCTCTCTCTCCCTCAGTGTCTCTCTCTCTCTCTCCCTCAGTGTCTCTTTCTCTCTCTCCCTCAGTGTCTCTCTCTCTCTCTCTCCCTCAGTGTCTCTCTCTCTCTCTCCCTCAGTCTCTCTCTCTCTCTCCCGCAGTCTCTTTCTCTCTCTCCCTCAGTGTCTCTTTCTCTCTCTCCCAAAGTGTCTCTTTCTCTCTCTCTCTCTCTCTCTCTCTGTTTCTATCTCTCTCTCTCTGTCTCTATCTATCTCTCCCTGATTGTCTCTTTCTTTCTCTCCCTCAGTGTCTCTTTCTCTCGCTCCTTCAGTGTCTCTATCTCTCTCTCCCTGAGTGTCTCTTTCTCTCGCTCCCTCAGTGTCTCTTTCTCTCTCTCCCTCAGTGTCTCTCTCTTTCTCTCTCTCCCTCAGTGTCTCTCTCTCTCTCTCCCCCCCTCAGTGTCTCTTTCTCTCTCTCCCTCAGTGTCTCTCTCTCTCTTTCCCTGTGTCTCTTTCTCTCTCTCCCTCAGTGTCTCTCTCTCTCCATCAGTCTCTCTCTCTCTCCCCCTCAGTGTCTCTTTCCCTCTCTCCCTCAGTGTCTCTCTCTCTCTCTCTCCCTCAGTGTCTCTCTCTCTCTCTCTCTCTCCCTCAGTGTCTCTCTTTCTCTCCTTCCCTCAGTGTCTCTTTCTCTCACTTCCGCAGTGTCTCTCTCTCTCTCCCTCAGTGTCTCTCTCTCTCTCTCCCACAGTGTCTCTTTCTCTCTCTCCCTCAGTGTCTCTTTCTCTCTCCAGCAATGTCTCTCTCTTTCTCTCCCTCTGTGTCTCTCTCTCTCTCTCTCCCTCACTGTGTCTTCTTTCTCTCCCTCAGTGTCTCTTTCTCTCTCTCCCCCTCAGTGTTTATTTCTCTCTCTCCCTCAGTTTCTCTTTCTCTATCTGCCTCAGTGTCTCTCTCTCTCTCTCTCTCCCTCACTGTCTCTTTCTCTCTCTCTCCCTCAGTTTCTTTTTCTCTCCCTCAGTGTTTTGTTCTCTCTCTCCCTCAGTGTCTCTTTCTGTCTCTCCCTTAGTGTCTCTTTCTCTCTCTCCCTCAGTGTCTCTCTCTTTCTCTCTCTCCCTCAGTGTCTCTCTCTCTCTCTCTCTCTCCCCCTCAGTGTCTCTTTCTCTCTCTCCCTCAGTGTCTCTCTCTCTCTTTCCCTGTGTCTCTTTCTCTCTCTCCCTCAGTGTCTCTCTCTCTCTCCCTCAGTCTCTCTCTCTGTCCCTCAGTGTCTCTTTCTCTCTCTCCCTCAGTGTCTCTCTCTCTCTCTCCCTCAGTGTCTCTCTCTCTCTCTCTCTCACCCTCAGTGTCTCTCTCTCTCTCTCCCTCAGTGTCTCTTTCTCTCTCTCCCTCAGTGTCTCTCTCTCTCTCTCTCCCTCAGTGTCTCTCTCTCTCTCTCCCTCAGTCTCTCTCTCTCTCTCCCGCAGTCTCTTTCTCTCTCTCCCTCAGTGTCTCTTTCTCTCTCTCCCAAAGTGTCTCTTTCTCTCTCTCTCTCTCTCTCTCTCTCTCTCTGTTTCTATCTCTTTCTCTCTGTCTCTATCTCTCTCTCCCTGATTGTCTCTTTCTTTCTCTCCCTCAGTGTCTCTTTCTCTCGCTCCTTCAGTGTCTCTATCTCTCTCTCCCTGAGTGTCTCTTTCTCTCGCTCCCTCAGTGTCTCTTTCTCTCTCTCCCTCAGTGTCTCTCTCTTTCTCTCTCTCCCTCAGTGTCTCTCTCTCTCTCTCCCCCCCTCAGTGTCTCTTTCTCTCTCTCCCTCAGTGTCTCTCTCTCTCTTTCCCTGTGTCTCTTTCTCTCTCTCCCTCAGTGTCTCTCTCTCTCCATCAGTCTCTCTCTCTCTCCCCCTCAGTGTCTCTTTCCCTCTCTCCCTCAGTGTCTCTCTCTCTCTCTCTCCCTCAGTGTCTCTCTCTCTCTCTCTCTCCCTCAGTGTCTCTCTTTCTCTCCTTCCCTCAGTGTCTCTTTCTCTCACTTCCTCAGTGTCTCTCTCTTCTCTCCCTCAGTGTCTCTTTCTCTCTCTCCCTCAGTGTCTCTCTCTCTCTCTCCCACAGTGTCTCTTTCTCTCTCTCCCTCAGTGTCTCTTTCTCTCTCCAGCAATGTCTCTCTCTTTCTCTCCCTCTGTGTCTCTCTCTCTCTCTCTCCCTCACTGTGTCTTCTTTCTCTCCCTCAGTGTCTCTTTCTCTCTCTCCCCCTCAGTGTTTATTTCTCTCTCTCCCTCAGTTTCTCTTTCTCTATCTGCCTCAGTGTCTCTCTCTCTCCCTCACTGTCTCTTTCTCTCTCTCTCCCTCAGTTTCTTTTTCTCTCCCTCAGTGTTTTGTTCTCTCTCTCCCTCAGTGTCTCTTTCTGTCTCTCCCTTAGTGTCTCTTTCTCTCTCTCCCTCAGTGTCTCTCTCTTTCTCTCTCTCCCAGAGTCTCTCTCTCTCTCTCTCTCTCCCCCTCAGTGTCTCTTTCTCTCTCTCCCTCAGTGTCTCTCTCTCTCTTTCCCTGTGTCTCTTTCTCTCTCTCCCTCAGTGTCTCTCTCTCTCTCCCTCAGTCTCTCTCTCTGTCCCTCAGTGTCTCTTTCTCTCTCTCCCTCAGTGTCTCTCTCTCTCTCTCCCTCAGTGTCTCTCTCTCTCTCTCTCTCCCTCAGTGTCTCTCTCTCTCTCTCCCTCAGTGTCTCTTTCTCTCTCTCCCTCAGTGTCTCTCTCTCTCTCTCTCCCTCAGTGTCTCTCTCTCTCTCTCCCTCAGTCTCTCTCTCTCTCTCCCGCAGTCTCTTTCTCTCTCTCCCTCAGTGTCTCTTTCTCTCTCTCCCAAAGTGTCTCTTTCTCTCTCTCTCTCTCTCTCTCTCTGTTTCTATCTCTCTCTCTCTGTCTCTATCTCTCTCTCCCTGATTGTCTCTTTCTTTCTCTCCCTCAGTGTCTCTTTCTCTCGCTCCTTCAGTGTCTCTATCTCTCTCTCCCTGAGTGTCTCTTTCTCTCGCTCCCTCAGTGTCTCTTTCTCTCTCTCCCTCAGTGTCTCTCTCTTTCTCTCTCTCCCTCAGTGTCTCTCTCTCTCTCTCCCCCCCTCAGTGTCTCTTTCTCTCTCTCCCTCAGTGTCTCTCTCTCTCTTTCCCTGTGTCTCTTTCTCTCTCTCCCTCAGTGTCTCTCTCTCTCCCTCAGTCTCTCTCTCTCTCCCCCTCAGTGTCTCTTTCCCTCTCTCCCTCAGTGTCTCTCTCTCTCTCTCTCCCTCAGTCTCTCTCTCTCTCTCTCTCTCTCCCTCAGTGTCTCTCTTTCTCTCCTTCCCTCAGTGTCTCTTTCTCTCACTTCCTCAGTGTCTCTCTCTCTCTCTCCCTCAGTGTCTCTTTCTCTCTCTCCCTCAGTGTCTTTTTCTCTCTCTCCCTCAGTGTTTTTTTCTCTCTCTCCATCAGTGTCTCTTTCTCTCTCTCCCTCAGTGTCCCTTTCTCTCTCTCCCTTAGTGTCTCTTTCTCTCTCTCTCTCTGTGTCTCTCTCTTTCTCTCTCTCCCGCAGTGTCTCTCTCTCTCTCTCTCCCCCTCAGTGTCTCTTTCTCACTCTCCCTCAGTGTCTCTCTCTCTCCCTCAGTCTCTCTCTCTCTCCCCCTCAGTGTCTCTTTCCCTCTCTCCCTCAGTGTCTCTCTCTCTCTCTCTCCCTCAGTGTCTCTCTCTCTCTCTCTCCCTCAGTGTCTCTCTTTCTCTCCTTCCCTCAGTGTCTCTTTCTCTCTCTCCCTCAGTGTCTTTTTCTCTCTCTCCCTCAGTGTTTTTTTCTCTCTCTCCATCAGTGTCTCTTTCTCTCTCTCCCTCAGTGTCCCTTTCTCTCTCTCCCTTAGTGTCTCTTTCTCTCTCTCTCTCTGTGTCTCTCTCTTTCTCTCTCTCCCTCAGTGTCTCTCTCTCTCTCCCCCTCAGTGTCTCTTTCTCACTCTCCCTCAGTGTCTCTCTCTCTCTTTCCCTGTGTCTCATTCTCTCTCTCCCTAAGTGTCTCTCTCACTCTCCCACCTTCAGTCTCTCTCTCTCTCTCTTTCCCTCAGTGTCTCTTTCTCTCTCTCTCTCAGTGTCTCTCTCTCTCTCTCCCTCAGTCTCTCTCTCTCTCTCCCTCAGTATCTCTTTCTCTCTCTCCCTCAGTGTCTCCCTCTCTCCCTCAGTGTCTCTCTCTGTCTCTCTCCCACAGTGTCTCTTTCTCTCTCTCCCTCAGTGTCTCTCTCTCTCCCTCAGTGTCTCTTTCTCTCTCTCCATCAATGTCTCTCTCTTTCTCTCCCTCTGTGTCTCTCTCTCTCTCTCTCCCTCACTGTGTCTTCTCTCTCTCCCTCAGTGTCTCTTTCACTCTCTCTCCCTCAGTGTCTCTTTCTCTCTCTCCATCAATGTCTCTCTCTTTCTCTCCCTCTGTGTGTCTCTCTCTCTCTCTCTACCTCACTGTGTCTTCTCTCTCTCCCTCAGTGTCTCTTTCACTCTCTCCCCCTCAGTGTTTCTTTCTCTCTCTCCCTCAGTTTCTCTTTCTCTATCTGCCTCAGTGTCTTTCTCTCTCTCTCTCTCTCCCTCACTGTCTCTTTCTCTCTCTCTCCCTCAGTTTCTTTTCTCTCCCTCAGTGTTTCGTTCTCTCTCTCCCTCAGTGTCTCTTTCTCTCTCTCCCTTCGTGTCTCTTTCTCTCTCTCCCTCAGTGTCTCTCTCTTTCTCTCTCTCCCTCAGTGTCTCTCTCTCTCTCTCTCTCTCTCCCCCTCAGTGTCTCTTTCTCTCTCCCCCTCAGTGTCTCTTTCTCTCTCTCTCTCTCTCTCCCTCAGTGTCTCTTTCTCTCTCTCCCTTCGTGTCTCTTTCTCTCTCTCCCTCAGTGTCTCTCTCTTTCTCTCTCTCCCTCAGTCTCTCTCTCTCTCTCTCTCTCTCTCCCCCTCAGTGTCTCTTTCTCCCTCTCCCTCAGTGTCTCTCTCTCTCTCTCCCTCAGTGTCTCTTTCTCTCTCTCCCTCAGTGTCTCTTTCTTTCTCTCTCCCTCAGTGTCTCTTTCTCTCTCTCCCTCAGTGGCTCTTCTCTCTCTCCCTCCGTGGCTCTTTCTCTCTCTCTCTCTCTCATTGTCTCTTTCTCTCTATCTCCCTCAGTGTCTGTCTCTCTCTCCCCCAGTGTCTCTTTCTCTCTCTCCCTCAGTGTCTCTTTCTTTCTCTCTCCCAAAGTGTCTCTTTCTCTCTCTCCCTCAGTGTCTCTTTCACTCTCTCTCCCTCAGTGCCTCTTTCTCTCTCTCTCTCTCTCTCTCTCTCTCTGTCTCTTTCTCTCTCTCCCCCAGTGCCTCTTTCTCTCTCTCGCTCTCCCTCAGTGTCTCTCTCTCTGTCTCCCTCAGTGTCTCTTTCTCTCTCTCCCTCAATGTCTCTCTCTTTCTCTCCCTCTGTGGCTCTCTCTCTCTCTCCCTCACTGTCTCTTTCTCTCTCTCTCCCTCAGTTTCTTTTACTCTCCCTCAGTGTTTCTTTCTCTTGCTCCCTCAGTGTCTCTTTCTCGCTCTCCCTCAGTGTCTCTTTCTCTCTCTCCCTCAGTGTCTCTCTCTTTCTCTCTCTCCCTCAGTGTCTCTCTCTCTCTCTCCCCCCCTCAGTGTCTCTTTCTCTCTCTCCCTCAGTGTCTCTCTCTCTCTTTCCCTGTGTCTCTTTCTCTCTCTCCCTCAGTGTCTCTCTCTCTCCCTCAGTCTCTCTCTCTCTCCCCCTCAGTGTCTCTTTCCCTCTCTCCCTCAGTGTCTCTCTCTCTCTCTCTCCCTCAGTGTCTCTCTCTCTCTCTCTCTCTCTCCCTCAGTGTCTCTCTTTCTCTCCTTCCCTCAGTGTCTCTTTCTCTCACTTCCTCAGTGTCTCTCTCTCTCTCTCCCTCAGTGTCTCTTTCTCTCTCTCCCTCAGTGTCTCTTTCTCTCTATCCCTCAGTGTCTCTTTCTCTCTCTCTCTCTCAGTTTCTCTTTCCCACTCTCCACCACTGTCTCTTTCTCTCTCTCTCTGTTTCTCTTTCTCTCTCTCCCTCACTGTCTCTTTCTCTCTCTCCCTCCCTGTCTCTTTCTCACTCTCCCTCAGTGTCACTTTCTCTCTCTCCCTCAGTGTCTCTTTCTTTCTCTCTCCCTCAGTGTCTCTTTCTCTCTCTCCCTCAGTGGCTCTTCTCTCTCTCTCTCCGTGGCTCTTTCTCTCTCTCTCTCTCTCTCATTGTCTCTTTCTCTCTCTCTCCCTCAGTGTCTGTCTCTCTCTCCCCCAGTGTCTCTTTCTCTCTCTCCCTCAGTGTCTCTTTCTTTCTCTCTCCCAAAGTGTCTCTTTCTCTCTCTCCCTCAGTGTCTCTCTCTCTCTCCCTCAGTCTCTCTCTCTCTCCCCTTCAGTGTCTCTTTCCCTCTCTCCCTCAGTGTCTCTCTCTCTCTCTCTCCCTCAGTGTCTCTCTCTCTCTCTCTCTCTCTCTCCCTCAGTGTCTCTCTTTCTCTCCTTCCCTCAGTGTCTCTTTCTCTCACTTCCTCAGTGTCTCTCTCTCTCTCCCTCAGTGTCTCTTTCTCTCCTTCCCTCAGTGTCTCTTTCTCTCACTTCCTCAGTGTTTCTTTCTCTCTCTCCATCAGTGTCTCTTTCTCTCTCTCCCTCAGTGTCCCTTTCTCTCTCTCCCTTAGTGTCTCTTTCTCTCTCTCTGTGTGTCTCTCTCTTTCTCTCTCTCCCTCAGTGTCTCTCTCTCTCTCTCTCCCCCTCAGTGTCTCTTTCTCACTCTCCCTCAGTGTCTCTCTCTCTCTTTCCCTGTGTCTCATTCTCTCTCTCCCTAAATGTCTCTCTCACTCTCCCACCCTCAGTCTCTCTCTCTCTCTTTCCCTCAGTGTCTCTTTCTCTCTCTCTCTCAGTGTCTGTCTTTCTCTCTCCCTCAGTCTCTCTCTCTCTCTCCCTCAGTATCTCTCTCTCTCTCTCCCTCAGTGTCTCTCTCTCTCTCTCCCACAGTGTCTCTTTCTCTCTCTCCCTCAGTGTCTCTTTCTCTCTCCAGCAATGTCTCTCTCTTTCTCTCCCTCTGTGTCTCTCTCTCTCTCTCTCCCTCACTGTGTCTTCTTTCTCTCCCTCAGTGTCTCTTTCTCTCTCTCCCCCTCAGTGTTTATTTCTCTCTCTCCCTCAGTTTCTCTTTCTCTATCTGCCTCAGTGTCTCTCTCTCTCCCTCACTGTCTCTTTCTCTCTCTCTCCCTCAGTTTCTTTTTCTCTCCCTCAGTGTTTTGTTCTCTCTCTCCCTCAGTGTCTCTTTCTGTCTCTCCCTTAGTGTCTCTTTCTCTCTCTCCCTCAGTGTCTCTCTCTTTCTCTCTCTCCCTCAGTGTCTCTCTCTCTCTCTCTCTCTCTCCCCCTCAGTGTCTCTTTCTCTCTCTCCCTCAGTGTCTCTCTCTCTCTTTCCCTGTGTCTCTTTCTCTCTCTCCCTCAGTGTCTCTCTCTCTCTCCCTCAGTCTCTCTCTCTGTCCCTCAGTGTCTCTTTCTCTCTCTCCCTCAGTGTCTCTCTCTCTCTCTCCCTCAGTGTCTCTCTCTCTCTCTCTCTCTCCCTCAGTGTCTCTCTCTCTCTCTCCCTCAGTGTCTCTTTCTCTCTCTCCCTCAGTGTCTCTCTCTCTCTCTCTCCCTCAGTGTCTCTCTCTCTCTCTCCCTCAGTCTCTCTCTCTCTCTCCCGCAGTCTCTTTCTCTCTCTCCCTCAGTGTCTCTTTCTCTCTCTCCCAAAGTGTCTCTTTCTCTCTCTCTCTCTCTCTCTCTCTGTTTCTATCTCTCTCTCTCTGTCTCTATCTCTCTCTCCCTGATTGTCTCTTTCTTTCTCTCCCTCAGTGTCTCTTTCTCTCGCTCCTTCAGTGTCTCTATCTCTCTCTCCCTGAGTGTCTCTTTCTCTCGCTCCCTCAGTGTCTCTTTCTCTCTCTCCCTTGGTGTATCTCTCTCTCCTTCAGTCTCTCTCTCGCTCACCATCTCTCCCTCAGTGTCTCTTTCCCTCTCTCCCTCAGTGTCCCTTTCCCTCTCTCCCTCAGTGTTTCTGTCCCTTTCCCTCTTTCTCATTCTCTCCCTCGGCTGGCTCCTCTCCCATGCACCAAAATATTTAGAATGATAATTACAGATATATTTGAGCAAGTAAGAAGGTGTGTGTGACTGTTTCATTTCAGAGGGCAGTTAAGATTCAACCACATTGTGGGTCTGGATTCACATATAGGCCAGACCAGGTTAGGACGGCAGATTTCCGTCACTGAAGGACATTTGTGAACCAGTTGGGTTTTTACGACAATCCGATAGTTTCAGTGGTTGCCATTAGTGACACTAGCTTTTTAATTCCAGATTTATTTAATTTACTGAGTTTAAATTCCCCAGCTGCCGTGGTGGGATTTGAACTCACAGTCTCATGAGATTACTAGCCCAGTGACATTACCACTAGGCTACCATGAAGTATCAAGTGCCTTGGGAACTTTTATTATGTTACAGGCGATATATAAATACAAGTTGTTGTTTTGTATGTGTGAGTATGGGCATGAATTTTTGTGAGTGTGAGTGTGTGTATCTGTCTGTAAGTTTTTAGATCTTGTATTTTGTAACAAGACAGGGTTAATTAGTAATCTCATAGGAAAGGATCCTCTGGGGAAGAGTGATCATAATATGACAAAATTTCACTTTGAGTTTCAGAGTGACATCCTTAAAGCCGAAACTAAAGTCTTAAACTTAAATAAATTAATATCAGTAGAGAAAAAGTACCAGAGAAACTAATGGGACTAAAAGCCAACAGATTCCCTGGACTTGATGGCCTACATCCTAGGGTTCTAAAAGAGGTGGCTGCAGAGATAGAGGATGCATTGGTGGTGATCTTCCAAAATTCCCTATATTCTACAACTTCCTCAGCAGATTGGAAGGTAGCAAATGTAACAACGCTATTCAAGAAAGGAGGGAGAGTAAACAGGGAACTACAGGTCAGTTGGCCTGACATCAGTCATCGGGAAAATGCTGGAATCCATTATTAAGGAAGTGGTAACAGGGCACTTAGAAAATCACAATATGTTTAGGCAGAGTCAACATGGTTTTATGAAAGGGAAATCGTGTTTGACAAATTTATTAGAGTTTTTTGAGGATGTAACTAGCAAGGCAGATAAAGGGGAACCAGTGGATGTAGTATATTTGGATTTCCAAACGGCATTCGATAAGGTGCCACATAAAAGGTTATT
>JASTWF010002374.1:20000-29205 GCA_030390025.1 Squalus acanthias
CCCCTCTGGAACCGGGTGTCACAGTGCATTAGATACACTGTCCTTTCCCCCTCTGGGACCGGGTGTCACAGTGCGTTAGATACACTGTCCTTTCCCCCTCTGGGACCGGGTGTCACAGTGCGTTAGATACACTGTCCTTTCCCCCTTTGGGACCGAGTGTCACAGTGCGTTAGATACACTGTCCTTGCCCCCTCTGGGACCTGGTGTCACAGTGCGTTAGATACACTGTCCTTTCCCCCTCTGGGACCGGGTGTCACAGTGTGTTAGATACACTGTCCTTTCCCACTCTGGGACCGGGTGTCACAGTGCGTTAGATACACTGTCCTTTCCCCCTCAGGGACCTGGTGTCACAGTGTGTTAGATACACTGTCCTTTCCCACTCTGGGACCGGGTGTCACAGTGCATTAGATACACTGTCCTTTCCTCTCTGGGACCGGGTATCACAGTGCGTTAGATACACTGTCCTTTCCCCCTCTGGGACCGGGTGTCACAGTGCGTTAGATACACTGTCCTTTCCCCCACTGTGACCGGGTGTCACAGTGCGTTAGATACACTATCCTTTCCCCCTCTGGGACCGAGTGTCACAGTGCGTTAGATGCACTGTCCTTTCCGCCTCTGTGACCGGGTGTCACAGTGCGTTAGATAAACTGTCCTTTCCCCCTCGGGGACCGGGTGTCACAGTGTGTTAGATAGAGTCTCCTTTCCCCCTCTGGGACCGGGTGTCACAGAGCGTTAGATACACTGTCCTTTCCCCCTCTGGGACCGGGTGTCACAGTGCGTTAGATACACTGTGCTTTCTCCCTCTGGGACCGGGTGTCACAGTGCGTTAGATACACTGTCCTTTTCCCCTCTGGGACCAGGTGTTAGTGTGTTAGATACACTGTCCATTCCCCCTCTGGGACCGGGGGTCACAGTGTGTTAGATACACTGTCCTTTCCCCCTCTGGGACCGGGTGTCACAGTGCGTTAGATACACTGTCCTTTCCCCCTCTGGGACCGGGTGTCACAGTGCGTTAGATACACTGTCCTTTCCCCCTCTGGGACCGGGTGTCACAGTGCGTTCGATACACTCTCCTTTCCCCCTCTGGGATCGGGTGTCACAGTGCGTTAGATACACTGTCCTTTCCCCCTCTGGGACCGGGTTTCACAGTGCGTTAGATACACTGTGCTTTCCCCCTCTGGGACCGGGTGTCACAGTGCGTTAGATACACTGTCCTTTCCCCTTCTGGGACCGGGTGTCACAGTGCGTTAGATACAATGTCCTTTCCCCCTCTGGAACCGAGTGTCACAGTGCGTTAGATACACTGTCCTTTCCCCCTCTGGGACCGGGAGTCACAGTGTGTTAGATACACTGTCCTTTCCCCCTCTGGGACCGGGTGTCACAGTGCGTTAGATACACTGTCCTTTTCCCCTCTGGGACCAAGTGTTAGTGTGTTAGATACACTGTCCTTTCCCCCTCTGGGATTGGGAGTCACAGTGTGTTTGATAAACTGTCCATTCCCCCTCTGGGACCGGGTGTCACAGTGCGTTAGACACACTGTCCTTTCCCCCTCTGGGACCGGGTGTCACAGTGTGTTAGATACACTGTCCTTTCCCCCTCTGGGACCGGGTGTCACAGTGTGTTAGATAAACTGTCCTTTCCCCTTCTGTGACCGGGTGTAACAGTGCGTTAGATACAATGTCCTTTCCCCCTCTGGGACCGGGTGTCACAGTGTGTTAGATAAACTGTCCTTTCCCCCTCTGGGACCGGGTGTCACAGTGCGTCAGATACACTGTCCTTTCCCCCTCTGGGACCGGGTGTCCGTGTGTTAGATACACTGTCCTTTCCCCCTCTGGGACCGGGTGTCAGTGTGTTAGATACACTGTCCTTTCCCCCTCTGGGACCGGGTGTCACAGTGTGTTAGATACACTGTCCTTTCCCCCTCTGGGACCGGGTGTCACAGTGCATTAGATACACTGTCCTTTCCCCCTCTGGGACCGGGTGTCACAGTGCGTTAGATACACTGTCCTTTCCCCCTCTGGGACCAGGTGTCAGTATGTTAGATACACTGTCCTTTCCCCCTCTGGGACGGGTGTCACAGTGTGTTAGATACACTGTCCTTTCCCCCTCTGGGACCGGGTGTCACAGTGTGTTAGATACACTGTCCTTTCCCCCTCTGGGACAGGGTGTCACAGTGTGTTAGATACACTGTCCTTTCCCCCTCTGGGACCGGGTGTCACAGTGCATTAGATACACTGTCCTTTCCCCCTCTGGGACCGGGTGTCACAGTGCGTTAGATACACTGTCCTTTCCCCTCTGGGACCAGGTGTCACAGTGCGTTAGATACACTGTCCTTTCCCCCTCTGGGACCGGGTGTCACAGTGCGTTAGATACACTGTCCTTTCCCCCTCTGGGACCGGGTGTCACAGTGCGTTAGATACACTGTCCTTTCCCCCTCTGGGACCGGGTGTCACAGTGCGTTAGATACACTGTCCTTTCACCCTCTGGGACCGGGTGTCACAGTGCGTTAGAAACACTGTCCTTTCCCCCTCTGGGACCGGGTGTCACACTGCGTTAGATACACTGTGCTTTCCCCCTCTGAGACCGGGTGTCACAGTGCGTTAGATACACTGTCCTTTCCCCCTCTGGGACCGGGTCTCACAGTGCATTAGATACACTGTCCTTTCCCTCTCTGAGACCGGGTGTCACAGTGTCTTAGATACACTGTCCTTTCCCCCTCTGGGACCGGGTGTCACAGTGCATTAGATACACTGTCCTTTCCCCCTTTGGGACCGAGTGTCACAGTGCGTTAGATACACTGTCCTTTCCCCCTCTGGGACCGGGTGTCACAGAGCGTTAGATACACTGTCCTTTCCCCCTCTGGGACCGGGTGTCACAGTGTGTTAGATACACTGTCCTTTCCCCCTCTGGGACCGGGTGTCACAGAGCGTTAGATACACTGTCCTTTCCCCCTCTGGGACTGGGAGTCACAGTGTGTTTGATACACTGTCCATTCCCCCTCTGGGACCGGGTGTCACAGTGCTTTAGATACACTCTCCTTTCCCCCTCTGGGACCGGGTGTCACAGTGCGTTAGATACACTCTCCTTTCCCCCTCTGTGACCGGGTGTCACAGTGCGTTAGATACACTGTCCTTTCCCCCTCTGGGACCGGGTGTCACAGTGCGTTAGATACACTGTCCTTTCCCCCTCTGGGACTGGGAGTCACAGTGTGTTAGATACACTGTCCATTCCCCCTCTGGGACCGGGTGTCACAGTGTGTTAGATACACTGTCCTTTCCCCTCTGGGACCGGGTATCACAGTGTGTTAGATACACTGTCCTTTCCCCCTCTGGGACCGAGTGTCACAGTGCGTTAGATACACTGTCCTTTCCCCCTCTGTGACCGGGTGTCACAGTGCGTTAGATACACTGTCCTTTCCCCCTCTGGGACCGGGTGTCACAGTCCGTTAGATACACTGTGCTTTCCCCCTCTAGGACCGGGTGTCACAGTGCGTTAGATACACTGTCCTTTCCCCCTCTGGGACCGGGTGTCACAGTGTGTTAGATACACTGTCCTTTCCCCCTCTGGGACCGGGTGTCACAGTGCGTCAGATGCACTGTCCTTTCCCCCTCTGGGACCGGGTGTTAGTGTGTTAGATACTCTGTCCTTTCCCCCTCTGGGACCGGGTGTCACAGTGCGTCAGATGCACTGTCCTTTTCCCCTCTGGGACCAGGTGTTAGTGTGTTAGATACTCTGTCCTTTCCCCCTCTGGGACCGGGTGACACAGTGTGTTAGATGCACTGTCCTTTCCCCCTCTGGGACCAGGTGTTAGTGTGTTAGATACTCTGTCCTTTCCCCCTCTGGGACCGGGTGTCACAGTGTGTTAGATACACTGTCCTTTCCCCCTCTGGGACCGGGTGTCCGTGTGTTAGATACACTGTCCTTTCCCCCTCTGGGACCGGGTGTGGCAGTGTTTTAGATACACTGTCCATTCCCCCTCTGGGACCGGGTGTCACAGTGCGTTAGATACACTGTCCTTTCCCCCTCTGGGACCGGGTGTCACAGTGCGTTAGATACACTGTCCTTTCCCCCTCTGGGACCGGGTGGCACAGTGCGTTAGATACACTGTCCTTTCCCCCTCTGGGACCGGGTGTCAGTGTGTTCGATACACTGTCCTTTCCCCCTCTGGGACCGGGTGTCACAGTGTGTTAGAGACACTGTCCTTTCCCCCTCTGGGACCGGGTGTCACAGTGCATTAGATACACTGTCCTTTCCCCCTCTGGGACCGGGTGTCACAGTGCGTTAGATACACTGTCCTTTCCCCCTCTGGGACCAGGTGTTAGTATGTTAGATACTCTGTCCTTTCCCCCTCTGGGACTGGGAGTCACAGTGTGTTAGATACACTGTCCATTCCCCCTCTGGGACCGGGTGTCACAGTGTGTTAGATACACTGTCCTTTCCCCCTCTGGGACCGGGTGTCACAGTGCGTTAGATACACTGTCCTTTCCCCCTCTGGGACCGGGTGTCACAGTGCGTTAGCTACACTGTCCTTTCACCCTCTGGGACCGGGTGTCACAGTGCGTTAGAAACACTGTCCTTTCCCCCTCTGGGACCGGGTGTCACACTGCGTTAGATACACTGTGCTTTCCCCCTCTGAGACCGGGTGTCACAGTGCGTTAGATACACTGTCCTTTCCCCCTCTGGGACCGGGTCTCACAGTGCATTAGATACACTGTCCTTTCCCTCTCTGAGACCGGGTGTCACAGTGTGTTAGATACACTGTCCTTTCCCCCTCTGGGACCGGGTGTCACAGTGTGTTAGATACACTGTCCTTTTCCCCTCTGGGACCGGGTGTCACAGTGCATGAGATACACTGTCCTTTCCCCCTCTGGGACCGGGTGTCACAGTGCGTTAGATAAACTTTTCTTTCCCCGTCGGGGACCGGGTGTCACAGTGCGTTAGATACACTCTCCTTTCCCCCTCTGTGACCGGGTGTCACAGTGCGTTAGATATACTGTCCTTTCTCCCTCTGTGAACGGGTGTCAGAGTGCGTTAGATACACTGTCCTTTCCCCCTCTGGGACCGGGTGTCACAGTGCTTTAGATACACTGTCCTTTCCCCCTCTGGGACCGGGTGTTAGTGTGTTAGATACACTGTCCTTTCCCCCTCTGGGACCAGGTGTTAGTTTGTTAGATACACTGTCCTTTCCCCCTCTGGGACCGGGTGTCACAGTGCGTTAGATACACTGTCCTTTCCCCCTCTGGGACAGGGTGTCACAGTGTGTTAGATACACTGTCCTTTCCCCCTCTGGGACCGGGTGTCACAGAGCGTTAGATACACTGTCCTTTCCCCCTTTGGGACCAGGTGTCACAGTGTGTTTGATACACTGTCCTTTCCCCTCTGGGACCGGGTGTGACAGTGCGTTAGATACACTGTGCTTTCCCCCTCTGGGACCGGGTTTCACAGTGCGTTAGATACACTGTCCTTTCCCCCTCTGGGACCAGGTGTTAGTGTGTTAGATACACTGTCCTTTCCCCCTCTGGGACTGGGAGTCACAGTGTGTTTGATAAACTGTCCATTCCCCCTCTGGGACCGGGTGTCACAGTGTGTTAGATACACTGTCCTTTCCTCTCTGGGACCGGGTATCACAGTGTGTTAGATACACTGTCCTTTCCCCCTCTGGGACCGGGTGTCACAGTGCGTTAGATACACTGTCCTTTCCCCCTCTGGGACCGGGTGTCACAGTGCGTTAGATTCACTGTCCTTTCCCCCTCTGGGACTGGGAGTCACAGTGTGTTTGATAAACTGTCCATTCCCCCTCTGGGACCGGGAGTCACAGTGTGTTGGATACACTGTCCTTTCCCCCTCTGGGACCGGGTGTCACAGTCCGTTAGATACACTGTGCTTTCCCCCTCTAGGACCGGGTGTCACAGTGCGTTAGATACACTGTCCTTTCCCCCTCTGGGACCGGGTGTCACAGTGTGTTAGATACACTGTCCTTTCCCCCTCTGGGACCGGGTGTCACAGTGCGTTAGATACACTGTCCTTTTCCCCTCTGGGACCAGGTGTTAGTGTGTTAGATACTCTGTCCTTTCCCCCTCTGGGACCGGGTGTCACAGTGCGTTAGATACACTGTCCTTTACCCCTCTGGGACCGGTTGTCACAGTGAGTTAGATACACTGTCCTTTCCCCCTGTGGGACCGGGTGTCACAGTGTGTTAGATACACTGTCCTTTCCCCCTCTGGGACCGGGTGTCAAAGTGTGTTAGATACACTGTCCTTTCCCCCTCTGGGACCGGCTGTCACACTGCGTTAGATACACTGTGCTTTCCCCCTCTGGGACCGGGTGTGGCAGTGTGTTAGATACACTGTCCATTCCCCCTCTGGGACCGGGTGTAACAGTGCATTAGATACACTGTCCTTTCCCCCTCTGGGACCGGGTGTCACAGTGCATTAGATACACTGTCCTTTCACCCTCTGGGACCGGGTGTCACAGTGCGTTAGATACACTGTCCTTTCCCCCTCTGGGACCGGGTGTCAGTGTGTTAGATACACTGTCCTTTCCCCCTCTGGGACCGGGTGTCACAGTGTATTAGATACACTGTCCTTTCCTCTCTGGGACCGGGTATCACAGTGCGTTAGATACACTGTCCTTTCCCCTCTGGGACCGGGTGTCAGTGTGTTAGATACACTGTCCTTTCCCCTCTGGGACCGGGGATCAGTGTGTTAGATACACTGTCCTTTCCCCTCTGGGACCGGGTGTCACAGTGCATTAGATACACTGTCCTTTCCTCTCTGGGACCGGGTATCACAGTGCGTTAGATACACTGTCCTTTCCCCTCTGGGACCAGGTGTCACAGTGCATTAGATACACTGTCCTTTCCCCCTCTGTGACTGGGTGTCACAGTGCATTAGATACACTGTCCTTTCCCCCTCTGGGACCGGGTGTCACAGTGCGTTAGATACACTGTCCTTTCCCCCTCTGGGACTGGGTGTCACAGTGCCTTAGATACACTGTGCTTTCCCCCTCTGAGACCGGGTGTCACAGTGCGTTAGATACACTGTCCTGTCCCTCTCTGGGACCGGGTGTCACAGTGCATTAGATACACTGTCCTTTCCCTCTCTGAGACCGGGTGTCACAGTGTGTTAGATACACTGTCCTTTCCCCCTCTGGGACCGGGTGTCAGTGTGTTAGATACTCTGTCCTTTCCCCCTCTGGGACCGGGTGTCACAGTGCGTTAGATACACTGTCCTTTCTCCCTCTGGGACCGGGTGTCACAGTGTGTTAGATGGACTGTCCATTCCCCCTCTGGGACCGGGTGACACAGTGCGTTAGATACACTGTCCTTTCCCCCTCTGGGACCGGGTGTCACAGTGTGTTCGAAACACTGTCCTTTCCCCCTCTGGGAACGGCTGTCACAGTGCGTTAGATACACTGTCCTTTCCCCCTCTGTGACAGGGTGTCACAGTGCGTTAGATAAACTGATATTTCCCCCTCGGGGACCGGGTGTCACAGTGTGTTAGATACACTCTCCTTTCCCCCTGTGGGACCGGGTGTCACAGTGCGTGAGATACACTGTCCTTTCCCCTCTGGGACCGGGTGTCACAGTGCATTAGATACACTGTCCTTTCCTCTCTGTACCGGGTATCGCAGTGCGTTAGATACACTGTGCTTTCCCCCTCTGGGACCGGGTGTCACAGTGCGTTCGATACACTGTCCTTTCCCCTCTGGGACCGGGTATCACAGTGCGTTAGATACACTGTCCTTTCCCCCTCTGGGACTGGGAGTCACAGTGTGTTTGATACACTGTCCATTCCCCCTCTGGGACCGGGTGTCACAGTGCGTTAGATACACTGTCCTTTCCCCCTCTGGGACCGGGTGTCACAGTGCATTAGATACACTGTCGTTTCACTCTCTGAGACCGGGTGTCACATTGTGTTAGATACACTGTCCTTTCCCCCTCTGGGACCGAGTGTCAGTGTGTTAGATACACTGTCCTTTCCCCCTCTGGGACCAGGTGTCACAGTGCTTGAGATACACTGTCCTTTCCCCCTCTGGGACCGGGTGTCACAGTGTGTTAGATTCACTGTCCTTTCCCCTCTGGGACCGGGTGTCACAGTGCATTAGATACACTGTCCTTTCCCCTCTGGGACCGGGTGTCACAGTGCATTAGATACACGGTCCTTTCTTCCTCTGTGACCGGGTGTCACAGTGCGTTAGATACACTGTCCTTTCCCCCTCTGGGACCGGGTGTCACAGTGCTTTAGATACACTGTCCTTTCCCCCTCTGGGACCGGGTGTCACATTGCGTTAGATACACTGTGCTTTCCCCCTCTGAGACCGGGTGTCACAGTGCGTTAGATACACTGTCCTTTCCCCCTCTGGGACCGGGTGTCACAGTGCATTAGATACACTGTCCTTTCCCTCTCTGAGACCGGGTTTCACAGTGTGTTAGATACACTGTCCTTTCCCCCTCTGGGACCGGGTGTCACAGTGCGTTAGATACACTGACCTTTCCCCCTCTGGGACCGGGTGTCACAATGTGTTAGATACACTGTCCTTTCCCCCTCTGGGACCAGGTGTCACAGTGTGTTAGATAAACTGTCCTTTCCCCCTCTGGGACCGGGTGTAACAGTGCGTTAGATACACTGTCCTTTCCCCTCTGGGACTGGTTGTCACAGTGTGTTAGACACACTGTCCTTTCCCCCTCTGGGACCGGGTGTCACAGTGCGTTAGATACACTGCCCTTTCCCCCTCTGGGATCGGGTGTCAGTGTGTTAGATACATTGTCCTTTCCCCCTCTAGGACAGGGTGTCACAGTGTGTTAGATACACTGTCCTTTCCCCCTCTGGGACCGGGTGTCACAGTGCGTTAGATACACTGTCCTTTCCCCCTCTGGGACCGGGTGTCACAGTGCGTTAGATACACTGTCCTTTCCCCCTCTGGGACCGGGTGTCACAGTGCGTTAGATACACTGTCCTTTCCCACTCTGGGACCGGGTGTCACAGTGCATTAGATACACTGTCCTTTCCCCCGCTGGGACCGAGTGTCACAGTGCGTTAGATACACTGTCCTTTTCTCTCTGGGACCGGGTGTCACAGTGTGTTAGATACACTGTCCTTTCCCCCTCTGGGACCGGGTGTCACAGTGCGTTAGATACACTGTCCTTTCCCCCTCTGGGACCGGGTGTCACAGTGCGTTAGATACACTGTCCTTTCTCCCTCTG
>JASTWF010002375.1:0-29052 GCA_030390025.1 Squalus acanthias
AGCAGCTGAAGCAGCAGCAGAGTGGTGGTCTCTGTGACCAGGAAGAGGAGAAGGAGAAGGAGACCAGACAGCAGACCACCACCAACAACCAACAACCACAACTGAGGTGCCTGGAGAGAGAGGACAGGAGAGGAGAGGGAAAAGAAAGGAAGGCCAAGGACATTAACAACAGAGGAGAGGCCTTTTCATCACTGCCTCCTCAATTGGCCTCCATTTTAGGAGAGGGAGAGAGGGGAGAAAACAACACAACATCATCTGTTTGGAAGGAGGGAGGAAAGAAAGAACATCAGCTACAGGTGGGTGTGATGCTGGTGCACTCTCCCAGAGACTTTGTTTTGTAGGTGGGGGGAGGAAAGAAGAAAAGAAGAGGGCCGGAACATCCAAGGGGGTGTGTGTGTGTGTGTGGCTTCTGTAAAAGCTAGGCTGCACACACCATATTAAACACCCCTTTCCCATTGCCTGACCTGGGACAGCTGGAGCTGCCTAGGTGAAGTCCCCAATTAATTTAATTTATTGGGCATCGTTAAGACCTGGTGCAGGACTGAGCCTGGGCATCTCCAGCTATCCCAGGTGAAGACATCGTCTCCCCCCACCAGAAGACCACCACCAAAGACTTTTATTACATCGGAGAGTGCACCCCCCCCTGCCAACACCCACCCACCCACCATCCTGAGTGGCGACCCTGCCCTTGCGGCTTCCCTCCTTCCCACCCCCCTCTCTCTCTCTCTTTGTCTCTTGTCTCTCTCTGCCTCTCTCTCTAAGAGGCACCTCAATCTATTTTTAATTAAGTACCCATTGAGCAGAGGGGAGGAAGGCCCCTCTCCCAACTCAATCAACTAAAGGGAGAGGTGTGCCTTCAATTTAAGAGCTCCCTCTGCTCAGGGGAAAACAAAAACAAAAAAAAACCGAGGCCATTAACACCTTCAGGCCTGTGACTTGGGGTGAGTGTAGCCCTTAAAGAACCCTCCATTATGGCGACCACATCTTCGCCGGTGGCGGGGGCAGCGAGGACATACGCGAGCGTGGCAGCCGCGGCCACGGCCGCAGCCACGAGTCCTCCTGTTACCCCGTCACCTTTTACCTCCTTACGAGGAAGAATGGGGTCAAGAGCTACACTCACCCAACATGACAATAGAGGCGTGCGTAAAAGCCATGGCTGGGGTTGTCGGCCCTTCAGCCATCGTCGCCGCCTCTAAAATGTACGGCAAGGCTGTGTTCTTCCTGGGGTCGGAGCGGGGCGGTGTCCCTGGCCATCGAGAAGGGGCTCACCGTGGGCGGGACCTTCCTGCCGGTGGACCCCCTTGAGGCCACCGCGCAAAGGATTGTGGTTTCCAACGTCCCGCCCTTTGTTCCGGGTGAGCTCCTCCTCCCCCACCTACGTCAACTGGGGGAGGTGAGGTCGGGGATCACACCATCCCGCTCGGGCTTCCGGGAAGCCAGCCTTCGGCACGTCTTCTCCTTCCGGCGCCAGCTTTTCGTCCGGCTGGCGCGGGAGGAGGACGCGGACGGCGCGTTCACGGTGCTCCACGGGGGGACCGCCCACCGCGTCTTCTGGACCTCGGACGGCGCGCGGTGCTACGCCTGTAAGGAGGTGGGGCACGTCCGCAAAAACTGCCCCGCCTCCAAGGCCGCCACGACACCTGGCGCGGCCGGGGTTGGCGCCGCCGCCCCCCCTCCCCCTGATACTGTCCGCGCGTCGACGGCGACGGATGCGCGGTCGAAATCGGAGGCCAACTCCACCACGGCCTCCGGCGGGGAGGAGGAGAGCGTCCGGGGGGAAGGAAGGCGCGTAGGAAAAATAAACACATAAGGGCGGATCCCCTCGCGGAGGAAACATCTGAATTGGCCGAACTCACGCCCGAGTATATCGCGGGGTTGGTCGGGACGCATGAGACTGGGGGGGTCCTCGTGCCCGGGCCCGTGACCGTGACCGCAACTGCTGAGGCAGCTGAATCAAGACCTGCGGCCGGGCTCGGGCCCGAGGGGCCCAAGAAACCCAGTCGTCGGAAGGGGGCAGAGAGGGAGGCCCCAGCAGACATGGAGGCCTCCCCCTCTCCGGGCCCCAATACGTTAAAAAGAAAGCTCCGCCCCCAGCAGGAGGACTGCGAGGAGGAAGGTCCCTCCGCAAAAGGGGGGCAGGTCGCCCGCCGCGGGTGCTGCGCCCCACCCCACCACCGTCATCGTCGCGCGCGATCGGCAGGGGTCGTCTGTCCCTCGGGAGGGTGAGACAGCCGAGTCTGTCCGACCTGTGCCTCCCGGGGATGGGGAAGAGACCCTGCCCGTGGGGGGGGCGCGGAACAACCCGCGGAGGGAAATGTAGAACCTGAACCGTTGCTCCTCGCCGGGTCGGGCGTCCTGGGGACTGGGGCGGGCGAGGCCAAAGAGGCTGAAGCCGAGCCCGCCTTTTACAATCCAGATATCTCCCAGGGACTGCTCGACCTGGTGGAGGACTTAACAATCCCCAGCCCGCTGGGTCGGAGGTTGGTGGCGGGGAGACAGAAAGCCCCCTGACTCCGTCTCTGTCGTTGGCGCCGGACGTGCTGGAGGAATTTGGGATTATTTTCTCCCCGGTTTCTCCGGTCGCCCCGGCGCCTGAGGCGGGGGGGGGCCCCGAACCGCCGCCGCCGCCGCCTCCCGGCCCGGCGCCCCTGAAGGAGCCCAGGGTGGACTCCTCTGCCACCGATCCTGGGGGTGGGATCGTGACGGAGGCGGGGCCGGCCGGTGCGGCCGAGCCGTTCACTGCAGCCTGTGTGACGGACGGATTGGCCGCCGGTGACGACCTCCCGGAGGAGGACGGGGACTCGGTGGGGGGGCTTCGAGGACGATTTGGAGTCCATCGGCAGCGAGGTGATGGACGCCCTCGTGCCCTTCACCGACTCTCCCCTCATCCCCGTAGGGGAACTCCGGGATTTTATGGCCGTGAGCCAGGGTCGTCACAAGAAGATCCGGCTGGCCCTCGACAAGTGGTCGGAGCTGGCGCTGCTCGTCGTGTCCGTCCGCGCCGCCGTTAAAATCATGGGCGCGGACAAGGACGTTGGCCGGCTCGAGCTGCGTCGGCTCAAGACGTTCCACACTGGGCTGCTGAGGGAGTGGCGGTCGTCAGTGACCGCCCTCCCTCCCCTCCGTTAGGTAGAGGTTGCACTATGCTTCTGAGATGAAGATAACCATAGCCAGCCTCAACATCAACGGCAGCAGGGAGGCGCGCCGTAGATTCAATAACTTCTCGGTCCTTCGGGACGGGAAATATGCGGTGTGCTTCCTGCAAGAAACCCACACCGTTCCGGGAGACGAGGCCACGTGGCTCCTGAGTGGCAAGGAGGGGTCAGCATGAGTCACCTCTCCAACAATTCCTGCGGGGTGGCTGTCTTGCTGGCCCCGCATTTTCAGCCGGAGATCTTGAGGGTCAAGGAGCACGTGCCGGGCCGCTTGCTCCAGGTCACTGTTCGCCTGGGAGGCGTGCCGCTCCATTTAGTGAACGTGTACGCCCCCCGGACCGGTGCGCAGCAAGTGCGCTTCTTCGGAGAAGTGTCCGCTCTTCTGGGCTCCATCGACGTGGGCGAGTGCGTCATCCTCGGGGGGGATTTAAATTGTACCCTCGAGGCGCGGGACCGGTCGGGTCCCCCGCGAAGCCCGGCGGCGATGGAGAAGTTGCGGGACCTGGTCGGGTCCTTCGACTTGGTGGACGTCTGGCGAAATCTCCATCCCGACTCCAGCGCCTTCACGAGCGTGAGGTCTGGAGGAGGAAGGTCCAGAATCGACCGCCTTTACATTTCCCGGGCGTACGTCTCCTGCGTTCCGGCGGCTTCCATGCGGCCGGTGCCGTGCACGGACCACCACCTGGTGTGGGCGGAGCTCGCTCCGCTGCGCGCGCGGGGGGGGTCCGCGTACTGGCATTTTAAACAACCTGCTGCTGGAGGACGTGCGGTTCCGGGATTCGTTTTCGCCGGTTCTGGGCCGACTGGAGAAGGAAGCGGGGAGGCTTCCCCTCCTTGAGGCTATGGTGGGACGTGGCAAGGCTCACGTCCGCGTCTTCTGTCAGGAGTACGCGAAGGGGTCGACCAAGAGGCGGGAGGCCCGGGTCGGGCGATTGGAGAAAGAAGTGCTCGACCTGGAGTCCCGTCTCGGTCAAGTCGTCGAGGACCCGGCCCTGCGGAAGGTGTACGAAGAGAAGAAGGGCGCGCTGAGGACTGCAGCTGGTCGGGTCCCGAGGCGCGTACGTGAGGTCGCGGATCCAGCTCCTGCGGGACCTGGACCGCGGCTCCCCCTTCTTCTACTCGCTGGAAAAAAGACGGGGGTCCGTAAGCAGCTCTTGGGGCTGCTGGCCGACGACGGATCTCTGGTCTCGGATCCGGAGGGCATCAGCGCGGAGGCCCGGGCCTATTACGGGGCTCTGTTCTCTTCGGATCCGTCCAGCGAGGATGCGCGCAGAGTTTTGTGGGAGGACCTGCCGAAGGTAGGCCCGGAGGGCGCCGAGAATTTAGAAGCTCCGCTAAGCCTGGCGGAGCTGACCGGCGCCCTGCGCCAGCTCTCGAGGGGCAAGTCCCCGGGGCTGGACGGGCTGACCGTGGAGTTCCACAGGGCGTTCTGGGACGTCTTGGGGGACGACTACGCGCGGGTCCTGGGGGAAAGTCTGGCGACCGGGGAGATGCCCCTCTCTTGGCGCAGGGCGGTCATCGTCCTGCTGCCCAAGAAGGGCGATCTCCGCCTACTTAAGAACTGGCGCCCGGTCTCCCTCCTCAGCACGGACTACAAAATTTTCGCCAGGGCTATGTCTGCTCGCCTTGGCACCGTGCTGGCCCGCATGATCCACCCCGACCAGTCCTACACGGTCCCGGGCCGGAGTATCCACGATAACATCCATCTGGTCCGGGACCTGGTCCACCATTCCCAGAGGGCTGGTCTGTCGGTCGCCTTCCTTTCCCTGGGATCAGGAGAAGGCGTTCGACAGGGTGGATCACGAGTATCTTTTCGGGACTCTGCGCGCATTCGGGTTCGGGACGCATTTCGTCGCCCGGATCCGACTTCTGTACGCCGCCGCGGAGTGTCTGATTAAAGTTAACGGGTCTTTGACGGCGCCCCTTCGCTTCGGGAGGGGGGTGCGTCAGGGATGCCCCATGTCCGGTCAGTTATACGCCGTTTGCGTGGAGCCTTTCCTGCGCCTCTTGCGGAAGAGGTTGACGGGACTGGCTCTGCAAGGGCCGGGCGTGGAGGTGGTCCTCTCGGCTTACGCCGATGACGTGCTCCTCGCGGTCACGGATCCCGTCGACTTGCGGAGGATGCGAGAATGCCAGCAGATTTACTCGGACGCATCCTCCGCCAAGATCAACTGGGAGAAATGTTCTGGACTCCTGGTGGGCCCATGGCGGGTGGACTCCCTGCCGGAGGAGTTCGGGCCTTTCGCCTGGAGCACCACGCACCTCCTCTACCTGGGAGTCTACCTCAGCCCGGCCGAGGACGCCTGGCCGGCGAACTGGCAAGAGCTGGAGGCCAAAGTCACCGCTCGCCTAGGGCGCTGGACAGGACTGCTCCGAGTGTTGTCCTACAGGGGTCGAGCGCTGGTCATAAACCAGCTGGTGGCCGCCATGTTGTGGTACCGGTTGGTCACTTTGATCCCTCCCCCTGCGTTTGTCGCCAAGATGCAGAAGAAGCTCGTCGACTTCTTCTGGGACAAAAGGAAGCACTGGGTCTCTGCCGCGGTTTGAGTCTCCCGCTTAGGGAGGGCGGTCAGGCGCTGGTGTGCCTTCGCACCCAGGCGGCGACTTTCCGTCTTCAGACGCTGCAGAGATACCTGTACGTGGAGAATCCTCCTAGGTGGCGTGCGCTGGCGACGTATTTCTTCCGCCAGCTGCACGGCCTCAATTACGACACGCAGCTCCTGTTTGTGAGAGTGGGTGGCACGCGTGCCAGCCTGCGGGAGCTGCCTGTCTTCTACCAGGAACTGCTATGGGTTTGGAACAGCGTCGCCTCCGAGCGCAGTTCTCCCCCGTCAGGAGCGGCGGCCGTCCTTCGGGAGCCGCTGTTCAGGAATCCGCACCTCCACGACCGCGGGTTCGGCTGGCTGGCGGAGGGCAGGGCTGTGCCCGGTAAGGTGACCAGAGTCGGGGACCTGCTCGATGGCGGAGGAGCGGGCTGGATGGCGCCGGAGGAGTTGGCGAGGCGCATGTCTTGGGTCAACGTCCGGCTCGCGGTCAAAGCCATCGAGTCGCTAAAAGTGGCACTGGGCCCCGTCTCCACTAGGTGTGTCGAGGAGGCTCAAGCACGTGGGGCGATCCCGTCCGAACTGACCCCCGTTCGGACGGAATTCCTTATCGGCGCCCGGCCCCCGAATCCTCCCTCGGGAGCCGCCGCCTCACCACTTGAGCCTTCTCGGAGAAATGCCCTCCGTGCCCTTTCAATCCGCACGGAGGCGTTTCCTGTACGGGCTGCTCCTGCACACTCTCCACTTTGCCATCTTCGTCTGCCGTCCGGACACGCCTTGGCGCACCATCCTGCCGTCCGGCGGAGGCGAAGGTCCCCATTGGAGGGCTCTCTACGCGGGAGTCTTCCCTTGTTCTATTGGGGACTTGGCCTGGAGGGTGTTGCACGGAGCAGTCCCGTGCAATAGGATTTTAAGTAGGTTTACGGACTCCCAGGCTGCTTGTCATTTCTGCGGCCTGGAGGAGTCCGTCTATCACATTTATGTTGAGTGTGAGAGGTTGCAGCCCCTCTTTCATTATTTGAAGGGGCTGCTCCTCAATTTCTGGTTGCACTTCAGCCCCACGCTCCTGATCTACGGTCACCCGGTGCGGAGGGGAGCGGGTAGGTCGGAGGACCTCCTCGTAGGACTGCTCCTGGGCCTGGCCAAGAAAGCCATCAATTGGTCCAGGCAGCGGGCGGTCGAGGGGGTCGTTCGGCCCGATTGCCTGCCTCTCTTCCGCGGCCATGTTCGCGCCCGGGTGGCCCTGGAGATGGAGCACGCGGTGTCCGCCGGCACGCTTGAGTTTTTCCGCGACCGGTGGGCGCCGCGGGGACTGGAGTGCATCGTCACCCCGGACTTTCAAATTTTAATTTGATTCATTAAGTTTCATTTAAAGTTTTAATTTGATTTACAGTAAATTTGGGTTCAACCAAAAAGAGCAACACCAGGTTATAGCCTCAGCAGCCAGTAGAAGGAGAGTGAGCAGCTGAAGCAGCAGCAGAGTGGTGGTCTCTGTGACCAGGAAGAGGAGAAGGAGAAGGAGACCAGACAGCAGACCACCACCAACAACCAACAACCACAACTGAGGTGCCTGGAGAGAGAGGACAGGAGAGGAGAGGGAAAAGAAAGGAAGGCCAAGGACATTAACAACAGAGGAGAGGCCTTTTCCATCACTGCCTCCTCAATTGGCCTCCATTTTAGGAGAGGGAGAGAGGGGAGAAAACAACACAACATCATCTGTTTGGAAGGAGGGAGGAAAGAAAGAACATCAGCTACAGGTGGGTGTGATGCTGGTGCACTCTCCCAGAGACTTTGTTTTGTAGGTGGGGGGAGGAAAGAAGAAAAGAAGAGGGCCGGAACATCCAAGGGGTGTGTGTGTGTGTGTGGCTTCTGTAAAAGCTAGGCTGCACACACCATATTAAACACCCCTTTCCCATTGCCTGACCTGGGACAGCTGGAGCTGCCTAGGTGAAGTCCCCAATTAATTTAATTTTATTGGGCATCGTTAAGACCTGGTGCAGGACTGAGCCTGGGCATCTCCAGCTATCCCAGGTGAAGACATCGTCTCCCCCCACCAGAAGACCACCACCAAAGACTTTTATTACATCGGAGAGTGCACCCCCCCTGCCAACACCCACCCACCCACCATCCTGAGTGGCGACCCTGCCCTTGCGGCTTCCCTCCTTCCCACCCCCCTCTCTCTCTCTCTTTGTCTCTTGTCTCTCTCTGCCTCTCTCTCTAAGAGGCACCTCAATCTATTTTTAATTAAGTACCCATTGAGCAGAGGGGAGAAGGCCCCTCTCCAACTCAATCAACTAAAGGGAGAGGTGTGCCTTCAATTTAAGAGCTCCCTCTGCTCAGGGGAAAACAAAAACAAAAAAAACCGAGGCCATTAACACCTTCAGGCCTGTGACTTGGGGTGAGTGTAGCCCTTAAAGAACCCTCCATTATGGCGACCACATCTTCGCCGGTGGCGGGGGCAGCGAGGACATACGCGAGCGTGGCAGCCGCGGCCACGGCCGCAGCCACGAGTCCTCCTGTTACCCCGTCACCTTTTACCCTCCTTACGAGGAAGAATGGGGTCAAGAGCTACACTCACCCCAACATGACAATAGAGGCGTGCGTAAAAGCCATGGCTGGGGTTGTCGGCCCTTCAGCCATCGTCGCCGCCTCTAAAATGTACGGCAAGGCTGTGTTCTTCCTGGGGTCGGAGCGGGCGGTGTCCCTGGCCATCGAGAAGGGGCTCACCGTGGGCGGGACCTTCCTGCCGGTGGACCCCCTTGAGGCCACCGCGCAAAGGATTGTGGTTTCCAACGTCCCGCCCTTTGTTCCGGGTGAGCTCCTCCTCCCCCACCTACGTCAACTGGGGGAGGTGAGGTCGGGGATCACACCCATCCCGCTCGGCTTCCGGGAAGCCAGCCTTCGGCACGTCTTCTCCTTCCGGCGCCAGCTTTTCGTCCGGCTGGCGCGGGAGGAGGACGCGGACGGCGCGTTCACGGTGCTCCACGGGGGGACCGCCCACCGCGTCTTCTGGACCTCGGACGGCGCGCGGTGCTACGCCTGTAAGGAGGTGGGGCACGTCCGCAAAAACTGCCCCGCCTCCAAGGCCGCCACGACACCTGGCGCGGCCGGGGTTGGCGCCGCCGCCCCCCCCCTCCCCCTGATACTGTCCGCGCGTCGACGGCGACGGATGCGCGGTCGAAATCGGAGGCCAACTCCACCACGGCCTCCGGCGGGAGGAGGGAGAGCGTCCGGGGGGAAGGAAGGCGCGTAGGAAAAATAAACACATAAGGGCGGATCCCCTCGCGGAGGAAACATCTGAATTGGCCGAACTCACGCCCGAGTATATCGCGGGGTTGGTCGGGACGCATGAGACTGGGGGGGTCCTCGTGCCCGGGCCCGTGACCGTGACCGCAACTGCTGAGGCAGCTGAATCAAGACCTGCGGCCGGGCTCGGGCCCGAGGGGCCCAAGAAACCCAGTCGTCGGAAGGGGGCAGAGAGGGAGGCCCCAGCAGACATGGAGGCCTCCCCCTCTCCGGGCCCCAATACGTTAAAAAGAAAGCTCCGCCCCCAGCAGGAGGACTGCGAGGAGGAAGGTCCCTCCGCAAAAGGGGGGCAGTCGCCCGCCGCGGGTGCTGCGCCCCACCCCACCACCGTCATCGTCGCGCGCGATCGGCAGGGGTCGTCTGTCCCTCGGGAGGGTGAGACAGCCGAGTCTGTCCGACCTGTGCCTCCCGGGGATGGGGAAGAGACCCTGCCCGTGGGGGGGGGCGCGGAACAACCCGCGGAGGGAAATGTAGAACCTGAACCGTTGCTCCTCGCCGGGTCGGGCGTCCTGGGGACTGGGGCGGGCGAGGCCAAAGAGGCTGAAGCCGAGCCCGCCTTTTACAATCCAGATATCTCCCAGGGACTGCTCGACCTGGTGGAGGACTTTAACAATCCCCAGCCCGCTGGGTCGGAGGTTGGTGGCGGGGAGACAGAAAGCCCCCTGACTCCGTCTCTGTCGTTGGCGCCGGACGTGCTGGAGGAATTTGGGATTATTTTCTCCCCGGTTTCTCCGGTCGCCCCGGCGCCTGAGGCGGGGGGGGGCCCCGAACCGCCGCCGCCGCCGCCTCCCGGCCCGGCGCCCCTGAAGGAGCCCAGGGTGGACTCCTCTGCCACCGATCCTGGGGGTGGGATCGTGACGGAGGCGGGGCCGGCCGGTGCGGCCGAGCCGTTCACTGCAGCCTGTGTGACGGACGGATTGGCCGCCGGTGACGACCTCCCGGAGGAGGACGGGGACTCGGTGGGGGGCTTCGAGGACGATTTGGAGTCCATCGGCAGCGAGGTGATGGACGCCCTCGTGCCCTTCACCGACTCTCCCCTCATCCCCGTAGGGGAACTCCGGGATTTTATGGCCGTGAGCCAGGGTCGTCACAAGAAGATCCGGCTGGCCCTCGACAAGTGGTCGGAGCTGGCGCTGCTCGTCGTGTCCGTCCGCGCCGCCGTTAAAATCATGGGCGCGGACAAGGACGTTGGCCGGCTCGAGCTGCGTCGGCTCAAGACGTTCCACACTGGGCTGCTGAGGGAGTGGCGGTCGTCAGTGACCGCCCTCCCTCCCCTCCGTTAGGTAGAGGTTGCACTATGCTTCTGAGATGAAGATAACCATAGCCAGCCTCAACATCAACGGCAGCAGGGAGGCGCGCCGTAGATTCAATAACTTCTCGGTCCTTCGGGACGGGAAATATGCGGTGTGCTTCCTGCAAGAAACCCACACCGTTCCGGGAGACGAGGCCACGTGGCTCCTGGAGTGGCAAGGAGGGGTCAGCATGAGTCACCTCTCCAACAATTCCTGCGGGGTGGCTGTCTTGCTGGCCCCGCATTTTCAGCCGGAGATCTTGAGGGTCAAGGAGCACGTGCCGGGCCGCTTGCTCCAGGTCACTGTTCGCCTGGGAGGCGTGCCGCTCCATTTAGTGAACGTGTACGCCCCCCGGACCGGTGCGCAGCAAGTGCGCTTCTTCGGAGAAGTGTCCGCTCTTCTGGGCTCCATCGACGTGGGCGAGTGCGTCATCCTCGGGGGGGATTTAAATTGTACCCTCGAGGCGCGGGACCGGTCGGGTCCCCCGCGAAGCCCGGCGGCGATGGAGAAGTTGCGGGACCTGGTCGGGTCCTTCGACTTGGTGGACGTCTGGCGAAATCTCCATCCCGACTCCAGCGCCTTCACGAGCGTGAGGTCTGGAGGAGGAAGGTCCAGAATCGACCGCCTTTACATTTCCCGGGCGTACGTCTCCTGCGTTCCGGCGGCTTCCATGCGGCCGGTGCCGTGCACGGACCACCACCTGGTGTGGGCGGAGCTCGCTCCGCTGCGCGCGCGGGGGGGGTCCGCGTACTGGCATTTTAACAACCTGCTGCTGGAGGACGTGCGGTTCCGGGATTCGTTTCGCCGGTTCTGGGCCGACTGGAGAAGGAAGCGGGGAGGCTTCCCCTCCTTGAGGCTATGGTGGGACGTGGGCAAGGCTCACGTCCGCGTCTTCTGTCAGGAGTACGCGAAGGGGTCGACCAAGAGGCGGGAGGCCCGGGTCGGGCGATTGGAGAAAGAAGTGCTCGACCTGGAGTCCCGTCTCGGTCAAGTCGTCGAGGACCCGGCCCTGCGGAAGGTGTACGAAGAGAAGAAGGGCGCGCTGAAGGACCTGCAGCTGGTCGGGTCCCGAGGCGCGTACGTGAGGTCGCGGATCCAGCTCCTGCGGGACCTGGACCGCGGCTCCCCCTTCTTCTACTCGCTGGAAAAAAGACGGGGGGTCCGTAAGCAGCTCTTGGGGCTGCTGGCCGACGACGGATCTCTGGTCTCGGATCCGGAGGGCATCAGCGCGGAGGCCCGGGCCTATTACGGGGCTCTGTTCTCTTCGGATCCGTCCAGCGAGGATGCGCGCAGAGTTTTGTGGGAGGACCTGCCGAAGGTAGGCCCGGAGGGCGCCGAGAATTTAGAAGCTCCGCTAAGCCTGGCGGAGCTGACCGGCGCCCTGCGCCAGCTCTCGAGGGGCAAGTCCCCGGGGCTGGACGGGCTGACCGTGGAGTTCCACAGGGCGTTCTGGGACGTCTTGGGGGACGACTACGCGCGGGTCCTGGGGGAAAGTCTGGCGACCGGGGAGATGCCCCTCTCTTGGCGCAGGGCGGTCATCGTCCTGCTGCCCAAGAAGGGCGATCTCCGCCTACTTAAGAACTGGCGCCCGGTCTCCCTCCTCAGCACGGACTACAAAATTTTCGCCAGGGCTATGTCTGCTCGCCTTGGCACCGTGCTGGCCCGCATGATCCACCCCGACCAGTCCTACACGGTCCCGGGCCGGAGTATCCACGATAACATCCATCTGGTCCGGGACCTGGTCCACCATTCCCAGAGGGCTGGTCTGTCGGTCGCCTTCCTTTCCCTGGATCAGGAGAAGGCGTTCGACAGGGTGGATCACGAGTATCTTTTCGGGACTCTGCGCGCATTCGGGTTCGGGACGCATTTCGTCGCCCGGATCCGACTTCTGTACGCCGCCGCGGAGTGTCTGATTAAAGTTAACGGGTCTTTGACGGCGCCCCTTCGCTTCGGGAGGGGGGTGCGTCAGGGATGCCCCATGTCCGGTCAGTTATACGCCGTTTGCGTGGAGCCTTTCCTGCGCCTCTTGCGGAAGAGGTTGACGGGACTGGCTCTGCAAGGGCCGGGCGTGGAGGTGGTCCTCTCGGCTTACGCCGATGACGTGCTCCTCGCGGTCACGGATCCCGTCGACTTGCGGAGGATGCGAGAATGCCAGCAGATTTACTCGGACGCATCCTCCGCCAAGATCAACTGGGAGAAATGTTCTGGACTCCTGGTGGGCCCATGGCGGGTGGACTCCCTGCCGGAGGAGTTCGGGCCTTTCGCCTGGAGCACCACGCACCTCCTCTACCTGGGAGTCTACCTCAGCCCGGCCGAGGACGCCTGGCCGGCGAACTGGCAAGAGCTGGAGGCCAAAGTCACCGCTCGCCTAGGGCGCTGGACAGGACTGCTCCGAGTGTTGTCCTACAGGGGTCGAGCGCTGGTCATAAACCAGCTGGTGGCCGCCATGTTGTGGTACCGGTTGGTCACTTTGATCCCTCCCCCTGCGTTTGTCGCCAAGATGCAGAAGAAGCTCGTCGACTTCTTCTGGGACAAAAGGAAGCACTGGGTCTCTGCCGCGGTTTTGAGTCTCCCGCTTAGGGAGGGCGGTCAGGCGCTGGTGTGCCTTCGCACCCAGGCGGCGACTTTCCGTCTTCAGACGCTGCAGAGATACCTGTACGTGGAGAATCCTCCTAGGTGGCGTGCGCTGGCGACGTATTTCTTCCGCCAGCTGCACGGCCTCAATTACGACACGCAGCTCCTGTTTGTGAGAGTGGGTGGCACGCGTGCCAGCCTGCGGGAGCTGCCTGTCTTCTACCAGGAACTGCTATGGGTTTGGAACAGCGTCGCCTCCGAGCGCAGTTCTCCCCCGTCAGGAGCGGCGGCCGTCCTTCGGGAGCCGCTGTTCAGGAATCCGCACCTCCACGACCGCGGGTTCGGCTGGCTGGCGGAGGGCAGGGCTGTGCCCGGTAAGGTGACCAGAGTCGGGGACCTGCTCGATGGCGGAGGAGCGGGCTGGATGGCGCCGGAGGAGTTGGCGAGGCGCATGTCTTGGGTCAACGTCCGGCTCGCGGTCAAAGCCATCGAGTCGCTAAAAGTGGCACTGGGCCCCGTCTCCACTAGGTGTGTCGAGGAGGCTCAAGCACGTGGGGCGATCCCGTCCGAACTGACCCCCGTTCGGACGGAATTCCTTATCGGCGCCCGGCCCCGAATCCTCCCTCGGGAGCCGCCGCCTCACCACTTGAGCCTTCTCGGAGAAATGCCCTCCGTGCCCTTTCAATCCGCACGGAGGCGTTTCCTGTACGGGCTGCTCCTGCACACTCTCCACTTTGCCATCTTCGTCTGCCGTCCGGACACGCCTTGGCGTACCATCCTGCCGTCCGGCGGAGGCGAAGGTCCCCATTGGAAGGCTCTCTACGCGGGAGTCTTCCCTTGTTCTATTGGGGACTTGGCCTGGAGGGTGTTGCACGGAGCAGTCCCGTGCAATAGGATTTTAAGTAGGTTTACGGACTCCCAGGCTGCTTGTCATTTTTGTGGCCTGGAGGAGTCCGTTTATCACATTTATGTTGAATGTGAGAGGTTGCAGCCCCTCTTTCATTATTTGAAGGGGCTGCTCCTCAATTTCTGGTTGCACTTCAGCCCCACGCTCCTGATCTACGGTCACCCGGTGCGGAGGGGAGAGGGTAGGTCGGAGGACCTCCTCGTAGGACTGCTCCTGGGCCTGGCCAAGAAAGCCATTAATTGGTCCAGGCAGCGGGCGGTCGAGGGGGTCGTTCGGCCCGATTGCCTGCCTCTCTTCCGCGGCCATGTTCGCGCCCGGGTGGCCCTGGAGATGGAGCACGCGGTGTCCGCCGGCACGCTTGAGTTTTTCCGCGACCGGTGGGCGCCGCGGGGACTGGAGTGCATCGTCACCCCGGACTTTCAAATTTTAATTTGATTTATTAAGTTTCATTTCAAGTTTTAATTGATTTACAGTAAATTTGCGTTCTGTCAAACCAAAAAGATCAACACCAGGTTATAGCCTCAGCAGCCAGTAGAAGGAGAGTGAGCAGCTGAAGCAGCAGCAGAGTGGTGGTCTCTGTGACCAGGAAGAGGAGAAGGAGAAGGAGACCAGACAGCAGACCACCACCAACAACCAACAACCACAACTGAGGTGCCTGGAGAGAGAGGACAGGAGAGGAGAGGGAAAAGAAAGGAAGGCCAAGGACATTAACAACAGAGGAGAGGCCTTTTCCATCACTGCCTCCTCAATTGGCCTCCATTTTAGGAGAGGGAGAGAGGGGAGAAAACAACACAACATCATCTGTTTGGAAGGAGGGAGGAAAGAAAGAACATCAGCTACAGGTGGGTGTGATGCTGGTGCACTCTCCCAGAGACTTTGTTTTGTAGGTGGGGGGAGGAAAGAAGAAAAGAAGAGGGCCGGAACATCCAAGGGGTGTGTGTGTGTGTGTGGCTTCTGTAAAAGCTAGGCTGCACACACCATATTAAACACCCCTTTCCCATTGCCTGACCTGGGACAGCTGGAGCTGCCTAGGTGAAGTCCCCAATTAATTTAATTTTATTGGGCATCGTTAAGACCTGGTGCAGGACTGAGCCTGGGCATCTCCAGCTATCCCAGGTGAAGACATCGTCTCCCCCCACCAGAAGACCACCACCAAAGACTTTTATTACATCGGAGAGTGCACCCCCCCCTGCCAACACCCACCCACCCACCATCCTGAGTGGCGACCCTGCCCTTGCGGCTTCCCTCCTTCCCACCCCCCTCTCTCTCTCTCTTTGTCTCTTGTCTCTCTCTGCCTCTCTCTCTAAGAGGCACCTCAATCTATTTTTAATTAAGTACCCATTGAGCAGAGGGGAGAAGGCCCCTCTCCCAACTCAATCAACTAAAGGGAGAGGTGTGCCTTCAATTTAAGAGCTCCCTCTGCTCAGGGGAAAACAAAAACAAAAAAAACCGAGGCCATTAACACCTTCAGGCCTGTGACTTGGGGTGAGTGTAGCCCTTAAAGAACCCTCCATTATGGCGACCACATCTTCGCCGGTGGCGGGGGCAGCGAGGACATACGCGAGCGTGGCAGCCGCGGCCACGGCCGCAGCCACGAGTCCTCCTGTTACCCCGTCACCTTTTACCCTCCTTACGAGGAAGAATGGGGTCAAGAGCTACACTCACCCCAACATGACAATAGAGGCGTGCGTAAAAGCCATGGCTGGGGTTGTCGGCCCTTCAGCCATCGTCGCCGCCTCTAAAATGTACGGCAAGGCTGTGTTCTTCCTGGGGTCGGAGCGGGCGGTGTCCCTGGCCATCGAGAAGGGGCTCACCGTGGGCGGGACCTTCCTGCCGGTGGACCCCCTTGAGGCCACCGCGCAAAGGATTGTGGTTTCCAACGTCCCGCCCTTTGTTCCGGGTGAGCTCCTCCTCCCCCACCTACGTCAACTGGGGGAGGTGAGGTCGGGGATCACACCCATCCCGCTCGGCTTCCGGGAAGCCAGCCTTCGGCACGTCTTCTCCTTCCGGCGCCAGCTTTTCGTCCGGCTGGCGCGGGAGGAGGACGCGGACGGCGCGTTCACGGTGCTCCACGGGGGGACCGCCCACCGCGTCTTCTGGACCTCGGACGGCGTGCGGTGCTACGCCTGTAAGGAGGTGGGGCACGTCCGCAAAAACTGCCCCGCCTCCAAGGCCGCCACGACACCTGGCGCGGCCAGGGTTGGCGCCGCCGCCCCCCCTCCCCCTGATACTGTCCGCGCGTCGACGGCGACGGATGCGCGGTCGAAATCGGAGGCCAACGCCACCACGGCCTCCGGCGGGGGGGAGGGAGAGCGTCCGGGGGGAAGGAAGGCGCGTAGGAAAAATAAACACCTAAGGGCGGATCCCCTCGTGGAGGAAACATCTGAGTTGACCGAACTCACGCCCGAGTACATCGCGGGGTTGATCGGGACGCATGAGACTGGGGGGGTCCTCGTGCCCGGGCCCGTGACCGTGACCGCAACTGCCGAGGCAGCTGAATCAAGACCTGCGGCCGGGCTCGGGCCCGAGGGGACAAGAAACCCAGTCGTCGGAAGGGGGCAGAGAGGGAGGCCCCAGCAGACATGGAGGCCTCCCCCTCTCCGGGCCCCAACTTGTTAAAAAGAAAGCTCCGCCCCCAGCAGGAGGACTGCGAGGAGGAAGGTCCCTCCGCAAAAGGGGGGCAGTTGCCCGCCGCGGGTGCTGCGCCCCACCCCACCACCGTCATCGTCGCGCGTGATCGGCAGGGGTCGTCTGTCCCTCGGGAGGGTGAGACAGCCGAGTCTGTCCGACCTGTGCCTCCCGGGGATGGGGAAGAGACCCTGCCCGTGGGGGGGGGCGCGGAACAACCCGCGGAAGAAAATGTAGAACCTGAACCGTTGCTCCTCACCGGGTCGGGCGTCCTGGGGACTGGGGCGGGCGAGGCCAAAGAGGCTGAAGCCGAGCCCGCCTTTTATAACCCAGATATCTCTCAGGGACTGCTCGACCTGGTGGAGGACTTTAACAATCCCCAGCCCGCTGGGTCGGAGGTTGGTGGCGGGGAGACGGAAAGCCCCCTGACTCCGTCTCTGTCGTTGGCGCCGGACGTGCTGGAGGAATTTGGGATTATTTTCTCCCCGGTTTCTCCGGTCGCCCCGGCGCCTGAGGCGGGGGGGGGGCCCCGAACCGCCGCCGCCGCCTCCCGGCCCGGCGCCCCTGAAGGAGCCCAGGGTGGACTCCTCTGCCACCGATCCTGGGGGTGGGATCGTGACGGAGGCGGGGCCGGCCGGTGCGGCCGAGCCGTTCGCTGCACCCTGTGTGACGGACGGATTGGCCGCCGGTGACGACCTCCCGGAGGAGGACGGGGACTCGGTGGGGGGCTTCGAGGACGATTTGGAGTCCATCGGCAGCGAGGTGATGGACGCCCTCGTGCCCTTCACCGACTCTCCCCTCATCCCCGTAGGGGAACTCCGGGATTTTATGGCCGTGAGCCAGGGTCGTCACAAGAAGATCCGGCTGGCCCTCGACAAGTGGTCGGAGCTGGCGCTGCTCGTCGTGTCCGTCCGCGCCGCCGTTAAAATCATGGGCGCGGACAAGGACGTTGGCCGGCTCGAGCTGCGTCGGCTCAAGACGTTCCACACTGGGCTGCTGAGGGAGTGGCGGTCGTCAGTGACCGCCCTCCCTCCCCTCCGTTAGGTAGAGGTTGCACTATGCTTCTGAGATGAAGATAACCATAGCCAGCCTCAACATCAACGGCAGCAGGGAGGCGCGCCGTAGATTCAATAACTTCTCGGTCCTTCGGGACGGGAAATATGCGGTGTGCTTCCTGCAAGAAACCCACACCGTTCCGGGAGACGAGGCCACGTGGCTCCTGGAGTGGCAAGGAGGGGTCAGCATGAGTCACCTCTCCAACAATTCCTGCGGGGTGGCTGTCTTGCTGGCCCCGCATTTTCAGCCGGAGATCTTGAGGGTCAAGGAGCACGTGCCGGGCCGCTTGCTCCAGGTCACTGTTCGCCTGGGAGGCGTGCCGCTCCATTTAGTGAACGTGTACGCCCCCCGGACCGGTGCGCAGCAAGTGCGCTTCTTCGGAGAAGTGTCCGCTCTTCTGGGCTCCATCGACGTGGGCGAGTGCGTCATCCTCGGGGGGGATTTCAATTGTACCCTCGAGGCGCGGGACCGGTCGGGTCCCCCGCGAAGCCCGGCGGCGATGGAGAAGTTGCGGGACCTGGTCGGGTCCTTCGACTTGGTGGACGTCTGGCGAAATCTCCATCCCGACTCCAGCGCCTTCACGAGCGTGAGGTCTGGAGGAGGAAGGTCCAGAATCGACCGCCTTTACATTTCCCGGGCGTACGTCTCCTGCGTTCCGGCGGCTTCCATGCGGCCGGTGCCGTGCACGGACCACCGCCTGGTGTGGGCGGAGCTCACTCCGCTGCGCGCGCGGGGGGGGTCCGCGTACTGGCATTTTAACAACCTGCTGCTGGAGGACGCGCGGTTCCGGGATTCGTTTCGCCGGTTCTGGGCCGACTGGAGAAGGAAGCGGGGAGGCTTCCCCTCCTTGAGGCTATGGTGGGACGTGGGCAAGGCTCACGTCCGCGTCTTCTGTCAGGAGTACGCGAAGGGGTCGACCAAGAGGCGGGAGGCCCGGGTCGGGCGATTGGAGAAAGAAGTGCTCGACCTGGAGTCCCGTCTCGGTCAGGTCGTCGAGGACCCGGCCCTGCGGAAGGTGTACGAAGAGAAGAAGGGCGCGCTGAAGGACCTGCAGCTGGTCGGGTCCCGAGGCGCGTACGTGAGGTCGCGGATCCAGCTCCTGCGGGACCTGGACCGCGGCTCCCCCTTCTTCTACTCGCTGGAAAAAAGACGGGGGGTCCGTAAGCAGCTCTTGCGGCTGCTGGCCGACGACGGATCTCTGGTCTCGGATCCGGAGGGCATCAGCGCGGAGGCCCGGGCCTATTACGGGGCTCTGTTCTCTTCGGATCCGTCCAGCGAGGATGCGCGCAGAGTTTTGTGGGAGGACCTGCCGAAGGTCGGCCCGGAGGGCGCCGAGAATTTAGAAGCTCCGCTAAGCCTGGCGGAGCTGACCGGCGCCCTGCGCCAGCTCTCGAGGGGCAAGTCCCCGGGGCTGGACGGGCTGACCGTGGAGTTCCACAGGGCGTTCTGGGACGTCTTGGGGGACGACTACGCGCGGGTCCTGGGGGAAAGTCTGGCGACCGGGGAGATGCCCCTCTCTTGGCGCAGGGCGGTCATCGTCCTGCTGCCCAAGAAGGGCGATCTCCGCCTACTTAAGAACTGGCGCCCGGTCTCCCTCCTCAGCACGGACTACAAAATTTTCGCCAGGGCTATGTCTGCTCGCCTTGGCACCGTGCTGGCCCGCATGATCCACCCCGACCAGTCCTACACGGTCCCGGGCCGGAGTATCCACGATAACATCCATCTGGTCCGGGACCTGGTCCACCATTCCCAGAGGGCTGGTCTGTCGGTCGCCTTCCTTTCCCTGGATCAGGAGAAGGCGTTCGACAGGGTGGATCACGAGTATCTTTTCGGGACTCTGCGCGCATTCGGGTTCGGGACGCATTTCGTCGCCCGGATCCGACTTCTGTACGCCGCCGCGGAGTGTCTGATTAAAGTTAACGGGTCTTTGACGGCGCCCCTTCGCTTCGGGAGGGGGGTGCATCAGGGATGCCCCATGTCCGGTCAGTTATACGCCGTTTGCGTGGAGCCTTTCCTGCGCCTCTTGCGGAAGAGGTTGACGGGACTGGCTCTGCAAGGGCCGGGCGTGGAGGTGGTCCTCTCGGCTTACGCCGATGACGTGCTCCTCGCGGTCACGGATCCCGTCGACTTGCGGAGGATGCGAGAATGCCAGCAGATTTACTCGGACGCATCCTCCGCCAAGATCAACTGGGAGAAATGTTCTGGACTCCTGGTGGGCCCGTGGCGGGTGGACTCCCTGCCGGAGGAGTTCGGGCCTTTCGCCTGGAGCACCACGCACCTCCTCTACCTGGGAGTCTACCTCAGCCCGGCCGAGGACGCCTGGCCGGCGAACTGGCAAGAGCTGGAGGCCAAAGTCACCGCTCGCCTAGGGCGCTGGACAGGACTGCTCCGAGTGTTGTCCTACAGGGGTCGAGCGCTGGTCATAAACCAGCTGGTGGCCGCCATGTTGTGGTACCGGTTGGTCACTTTGATCCCTCCCCCTGCGTTTGTCGCCAAGATGCAGAAGAAGCTCGTCGACTTCTTCTGGGACAAAAGGAAGCACTGGGTCTCTGCCGCGGTTTTGAGTCTCCCGCTTAGGGAGGGCGGTCAGGCGCTGGTGTGCCTCCGCACCCAGGCGGCGACTTTCCGTCTTCAGACGCTGCAGAGATACCTGTACGTGGAGAATCCTCCTAGGTGGCGTGCGCTGGCGACGTATTTCTTCCGCCAGCTGCACGGCCTCAATTACGACACGCAGCTCCTGTTTGTGAGAGTGGGTGGCACGCGTGCCAGCCTGCGGGAGCTGCCTGTCTTCTACCAGGAACTGCTATGGGTTTGGAACAGCGTCGCCTCCGAGCGCAGTTCTCCCCCGTCAGGAGCGGCGGCCGTCCTTCGGGAGCCGCTGTTCAGGAATCCGCACCTCCACGACCGCGGGTTCGGCTGGCTGGCGGAGGGCAGGGCTGTGCCCGGTAAGGTGACCAGAGTCGGGGACCTGCTCGATGGCGGAGGAGCGGGCTGGATGGCGCCGGAGGAGTTGGCGAGGCGCATGTCCTGGGTCAACGTCCGGCTCGCGGTCAAAGCCATCGAGTCGCTAAAAGTGGCACTGGGCCCCGTCTCCACTAGGTGTGTCGAGGAGGCTCAAGCACGTGGGGCGATCCCGTCCGAACTGACCCCCGTTCGGACGGAATTCCTTATCGGCGCCCGGCCCCGAATCCTCCCTCGGGAGCCGCCGCCTCACCACTTGAGCCTTCTCGGAGAAATGCCCTCCGTGCCCTTTCAATCCGCACGGTGGCGTTTCCTGTACGGGCTGCTCCTGCACACTCTCCACTTTGCCATCTTCGTCTGCCGTCCGGACACGCCTTGGCGTACCATCCTGCCGTCCGGCGGAGGCGAAGGTCCCCATTGGAAGGCTCTCTACGTGGGAGTCTTCCCTTGTTCTATTGGGGACTTGGCCTGGAGGGTGTTGCACGGAGCAGTCCCGTGCAATAGGATTTTAAGTAGGTTTACGGACTCCCAGGCTGCTTGTCATTTCTGCGGCCTAGAGGAGTCCGTCTATCACATTTATATCGAGTGTGAGAGGTTGCAGCCCCTCTTTCATTATTTGAAGGGGCTGCTCCTCAATTTCTGGTTGCACTTCAGCCCCACGCTCCTGATCTACGGTCACCCGGTGCGGAGGGGAGCGGGTAGGTCGGAGGACCTCCTCGTAGGACTGCTCCTGGGCCTGGCCAAGAAAGCCATTAATTGGTCCAGGCAGCGGGCGGTCGAGGGGGTCGTTCGGCCCGATTGCCTGCCTCTCTTCCGCGGCCATGTTCGCGCCCGGGTGGCCCTGGAGATGGAGCACGCGGTGTCCGCCGGCACGCTTGAGTTTTTCCGCGACCGGTGGGCGCCGCGGGGGCTGGAGTGCATCGTCACCCCGGACTTCCAAATTTTGATTTGATTTATTAAGTTTCATTTAAAGTTTTAATTGATTTACAGTAAATTTGTGTTTGTCCAACCAAAAAGATCAACACCAGGTTATAGCCTCAGCAGCCAGTAGAAGGAGAGTGAGCAGCTGAAGCAGCAGCAGAGTGGTGGTCTCTGTGACCAGGAAGAGGAGAAGGAGAAGGAGACCAGACAGCAGACCACCACCAACAACCAACAACCACAACTGAGGTGCCTGGAGAGAGAGGACAGGAGAGGAGAGGGAGAAGAAAGGAAGGCCAAGGACATTAACAACAGAGGAGAGGCCTTTTCCATCACTGCCTCCTCAATTGGCCTCCATTTTAGGAGAGGGAGAGAGGGGAGAAAACAACACAACATCATCTGTTTGGAAGGAGGGAGGAAAGAAAGAACATCAGCTACAGGTGGGTGTGATGCTGGTGCACTCTCCCAGAGACTTTGTTTTGTAGGTGGGGGGAGGAAAGAAGAAAAGAAGAGGGCCGGAACATCCAAGGGGTGTGTGTGTGTGTGTGGCTTCTGTAAAAGCTAGGCTGCACACACCATATTAAACACCCCTTTCCCATTGCCTGACCTGGGACAGCTGGAGCTGCCTAGGTGAAGTCCCCAATTAATTTAATTTTATTGGGCATCGTTAAGACCTGGTGCAGGACTGAGCCTGGGCATCTCCAGCTATCCCAGGTGAAGACATCGTCTCCCCCCACCAGAAGACCACCACCAAAGACTTTTATTACATCGGAGAGTGCACCCCCCCCTGCCAACACCCACCCACCCACCATCCTGAGTGGCGACCCTGCCCTTGCGGCTTCCCTCCTTCCCACCCCCCTCTCTCTCTCTCTTTGTCTCTTGTCTCTCTCTGCCTCTCTCTCTAAGAGGCACCTCAATCTATTTTAATTAAGTACCCATTGAGCAGAGGGGAGAAGGCCCCTCTCCCAACTCAATCAACTAAAGGGAGAGGTGTGCCTTCAATTTAAGAGCTCCCTCTGCTCAGGGGAAAACAAAAACAAAAAAAAACCGAGGCCATTAACACCTTCAGGCCTGTGACTTGGGGTGAGTGTAGCCCTTAAAGAACCCTCCATTATGGCGACCACATCTTCGCCGGTGGCGGGGGCAGCGAGGACATACGCGAGCGTGGCAGCCGCGGCCACGGCCGCAGCCACGAGTCCTCCTGTTACCCCGTCACCTTTTACCCTCCTTACGAGGAAGAATGGGGTCAAGAGCTACACTCACCCCAACATGACAATAGAGGCGTGCGTAAAAGCCATGGCTGGGGTTGTCGGCCCTTCAGCCATCGTCGCCGCCTCTAAAATGTACGGCAAGGCTGTGTTCTTCCTGGGGTCGGAGCGGGCGGTGTCCCTGGCCATCGAGAAGGGGCTCACCGTGGGCGGGACCTTCCTGCCGGTGGACCCCCTTGAGGCCACCGCGCAAAGGATTGTGGTTTCCAACGTCCCGCCCTTTGTTCCGGGTGAGTTCCTCCTCCCCCACCTACGTCAACTGGGGGAGGTGAGGTCGGGGATCACACCCATCCCGCTCGGCTTCCGGGAAGCCAGCCTTCGGCACGTCTTCTCCTTCCGGCGCCAGCTTTTCGTCCGGCTGGCGCGGGAGGAGGACGCGGACGGCGCGTTCACGGTGCTCCACGGGGGGACCGCCCACCGCGTCTTCTGGACCTCGGACGGCGTGCGGTGCTACGCCTGTAAGGAGGTGGGGCACGTCCGCAAAAACTGCCCCGCCTCCAAGGCCGCCACGACACCTGGCGCGGCCAGGGTTGGCGCCGCCGCCCCCCCCTCCCCCTGATACTGTCCGCGCGTCGACGGCGACGGATGCGCGGTCGAAATCGGAGGCCAACTCCACCACGGCCTCCGGCGGGGAGGAGGGAGAGCGTCCGGGGGGAAGGAAGGCGCGTAGGAAAAGTAAACACCTAAGGGCGGATCCCCTCGCGGAGGAAACATCAGAATTGACCGAACTCACGCCCGAGTACATCGCGGAGTTGGTCGGGACGCATGAGACTGGGGGGGTCCTCGTGCCCGGGCCCGTGACCGTGACCGCAACTGCTGAGGCAGCTGAATCAAGACCTGCGGCCGGGCTCGGGCCCGAGGGGCCCAAGAAACCCAGTCGTCGGAAGGGGGCAGAGAGGGAGGCCCCAGCAGACATGGAGGCCTCCCCCTCTCCGGGCCCCAACTTGTTAAAAAGAAAGCTCCGCCCCCAGCAGGAGGACTGCGAGGAGGAAGGTCCCTCCGCAAAAGGGGGGCAGTCGCCCGCCGCGGGTGCTGCGCCCCACCCCACCACCGTCATCGTCGCGCGCGATCGGCAGGGGTCGTCTGTCCCTCAGGAGGGTGAGACAGCCGAGTCTGTCCGACCTGTGCCTCCCGGGGATGGGGAAGAGACCCTGCCCGTGGGGGGGGGCGCGGAACAACCCGCGGAGGGAAATGTAGAACCTGAACCGTTGCTCCTCGCCGGGTCGGGCGTCCTGGGGACTGGGGCGGGCGAGGCCAAAAAGGCTGAAGCCGAGCCCGCCTTTTATAACCCAGACATCTCCCAGGGACTGCTCGACCTGGTGGAGGAGTGTAGCAATCCCCAGCCCGCTGGGTCGGAGGTTGGTGGCGGGGAGACGGAAAGCCCCCTGACTCCGTCTCTGTTGTTGGCGCCGGACGTGCTGGAGGAATTTGGGATTATTTTCTCCCCGGTTTCTCCGGTCGCCCCGGCGCCTGAGGCGGGGGGGGGGCCCCGAACCGCCGCCGCCGCCTCCCGGCCCGGCGCCCCTGAAGGAGCCCAGGGTGGACTCCTCTGCCACCGATCCTGGGGGTGGGATCGTGACGGAGGCGGGGCCGGCCGGTGCGGCCGAGCCGTTCGCTGCACCCTGTGCGACGGACGGGTCGGCCGCCGGTGACGACCTCCCGGAGGAGGACGGGGACTCGGTGTTGGACGCTGAGGAAGATTTGGAGTCCATCAGCAGCGAGGCGATGGACGCCCTCGTGCCCTTCACCGACTCTCCCCTCATCCCCGTAGGGGAACTCCGGGATTTTATGGCCGTGAGCCAGGGTCGTCATAAGAAGATCCGGCTGGCCCTCGACAAGTGGTCGGAGCTGGCGCTGCTCGTCGTGTCCGTCCGCGCCGCCGTTAAAATCATGGGCGCGGACAAGGACGTTGGCCGGCTCGAGCTGCGTCGGCTCAAGAGTTTCCACACTGGGCTGCTGAGGGAGTGGCGGTCGTCAGTGACCGCCCTCCCTCCCCTCCGTTAGGTAGAGGTTGCACTATGCTTCTGAGATGAAGATAACCATAGCCAGCCTCAACATCAACGGCAGCAGGGAGGCGCGCCGTAGATTCAATAACTTCTCGGTCCTTCGGGACGGGAAATATGCGGTGTGCTTCCTGCAAGAAACCCACACCGTTCCGGGAGACGAGGCCACGTGGCTCCTGGAGTGGCAAGGAGGGGTCAGCATGAGTCACCTCTCCAACAATTCCTGCGGGGTGGCTGTCTTGCTGGCCCCGCATTTTCAGCCGGAGATCTTGAGGGTCAAGGAGCACGTGCCGGGCCGCTTGCTCCAGGTCACTGTTCGCCTGGGAGGCAGCAAGTGCGCTTCTTCGGAGAAGTGTCCGCTCTTCTGGGCTCCATCGACGTGGGCGAGTGCGTCATCCTCGGGGGGGATTTCAATTGTACCCTCGAGGCGCGGGACCGGTCGGGACCCCCGCGAAGCCCAAGCGGCGATGGAGAAGTTGCGGGACCTGGTCGGGTCCTTCGACTTGGTGGACGTCTGGCGAAATCTCCATCCCGACTCCAGCGCCTTCACGAGCGTGAGGTCTGGAGGAGGAAGGTCCAGAATCGACCGCCTTTACATTTCCCGGGCGTACGTCTCCTGCGTTCCGGCGGCTTCCATGCGGCCGGTGCCGTGCACGGACCACCACCTGGTGTGGGCGGAGCTCGCTCCGCTGCGCGCGCGGGGGGGGTCCGCGTACTGGCATTTTAACAACCTGCTGCTGGAGGACGCGCGGTTCCGGGATTCGTTTCGCCGGTTCTGGGCCGACTGGAGAAGGAAGCGGGGAGGCCTCCCCTCCTTGAGGCTATGGTGGGACGTGGGCAAGGCTCACGTCCGCGTCTTCTGTCAGGAGTACGCGAAGGGGTCGACCAAGAGGCGGGAGGCCCGGGTCGGGCGATTGGAGAAAGAAATGCTCGACCTGGAGTCCCGTCTCGGTCAAGTCGTCGAGGACCCGGCCCTGCGGAAGGTGTACGAAGAGAAGAAGGGCGCGCTGAAGGACCTGCAGCTGGTCGGGTCCCGAGGCGCGTACGTGAGGTCGCGGATCCAGTTCCTGTGGGACCTGGACCGCGGCTCCCCCTTCTTCTACTCGCTGGAAAAAAGACGGGGGGTCCGTAAGCAGCTCTTGGGGCTGCTGGCCGACGACGGATCTCTGGTCTCGGATCCGGAGGGCATCAGCGCGGAGGCCCGGGCCTATTACGGGGCTCTGTTCTCTTCGGATCCGTCCAGCGAGGATGCGCGCAGAGTTTTGTGGGAGGACCTGCCGAAGGTCGGCCCGGAGGGCGCCGAGAATTTAGAAGCTCCGCTAAGCCTGGCGGAGCTGACCGGCGCCCTGCGCCAGCTCTCGAGGGGCAAGTCCCCGGGGCTGGACGGGCTGACCGTGGAGTTCCACAGGGCGTTCTGGGACGTCTTGGGGGACGACTACGCGCGGGTCCTGGGGGAAAGTCTGGCGACCGGGGAGATGCCCCTCTCTTGGCGCAGGGCGGTCATCGTCCTGCTGCCCAAGAAGGGCGATCTCCGCCTACTTAAGAACTGGCGCCCGGTCTCCCTCCTCAGCACGGACTACAAAATTTTCGCCAGGGCTATGTCTGCTCGCCTTGGCACCGTGCTGGCCCGCATGATCCACCCCGACCAGTCCTACACGGTCCCGGGCCGGAGCATCCACGATAACATCCATCTGGTCCGGGACCTGGTCCACCATTCCCAGAGGGCTGGTCTGTCGGTCGCCTTCCTTTCCCTGGATCAGGAGAAGGCGTTCGACAGGGTGGATCACGAGTATCTTTTCGGGACTCTGCGCGCATTCGGGTTCGGGACGCATTTCGTCGCCCGGATCCGACTTCTGTACGCCGCCGCGGAGTGTCTGATTAAAGTTAACGGGTCTTTGACGGCGCCCCTTCGCTTCGGGAGGGGGGTGCGTCAGGGATGCCCCATGTCCGGTCAGTTATACGCCGTTTGCGTGGAGCCTTTCCTGCGCCTCTTGCGGAAGAGGTTGACGGGACTGGCTCTGCAAGGGCCGGGCGTGGAGGTGGTCCTCTCGGCTTACGCCGATGACGTGCTCCTCGCGGTCACGGATCCCGTCGACTTGCGGAGGATGCGAGAATGCCAGCAGATTTACTCGGACGCATCCTCCGCCAAGATCAACTGGGAGAAATGTTCTGGACTCCTGGTGGGCCCGTGGCGGGTGGACTCCCTGCCGGAGGAGTTCGGGCCTTTCGCCTGGAGCACCACGCACCTCCTCTACCTGGGAGTCTACCTCAGCCCGGCCGAGGACGCCTGGCCGGCGAACTGGCAAGAGCTGGAGGCCAAAGTCACCGCTCGCCTAGGGCGCTGGACAGGACTGCTCCGAGTGTTGTCCTACAGGGGTCGAGCGCTGGTCATAAACCAGCTGGTGGCCGCCATGTTGTGGTACCGGTTGATCACTTTGATCCCTCCCCCTGCGTTTGTCGCCAAGATGCAGAAGAAGCTCGTCGACTTCTTCTGGGACAAAAGGAAGCACTGGGTCTCTGCCGCGGTTTTGAGTCTCCCGCTTAGGGAGGGCGGTCAGGCGCTGGTGTGCCTTCGCACCCAGGCGGCGACTTTCCGTCTTCAGACGCTGCAGAGATACCTGTACGTGGAGAATCCTCCTAGGTGGCGTGCGCTGGCGACGTATTTCTTCCGCCAGCTGCACGGCCTCAATTACGACACGCAGCTCCTGTTTGTGAGAGTGGGTGGCACGCGTGCCAGCCTGCGGGAGCTGCCTGTCTTCTACCAGGAACTGCTATGGGTTTGGAACAGCGTCGCCTCCGAGCGCAGTTCTCCCCCGTCAGGAGCGGCGGCCGTCCTTCGGGAGCCGCTGTTCAGGAATCCGCACCTCCACGACCGCGGGTTCGGCTGGCTGGCGGAGGGCAGGGCTGTGCCCGGTAAGGTGACCAGAGTCGGGGACCTGCTCGATGGCGGAGGAGCGGGCTGGATGGCGCCGGAGGAGTTGGCGAGGCGCATGTCCTGGGTCAACGTCCGGCTCGCGGTCAAAGCCATCGAGTCGCTAAAAGTGGCACTGGGCCCCGTCTCCACTAGGTGTGTCGAGGAGGCTCAAGCACGTGGGGCGATCCCGTCCGAACTGACCCCCGTTCGGACGGAATTCCTTATCGGCGCCCGGCCCCGAATCCTCCCTCGGGAGCCGCCGCCTCACCACTTGAGCCTTCTCGGAGAAATGCCCTCCGTGCCCTTTCAATCCGCACGGAGGCGTTTCCTGTACGGGCTGCTCCTGCACACTCTCCACTTTGCCATCTTCGTCTGCCGTCCGGACACGCCTTGGCGTACCATCCTGCCGTCCGGCGGAGGCGAAGGTCCCCATTGGAAGGCTCTCTACGTGGGAGTCTTCCCTTGTTCTATTGGGGACTTGGCCTGGAGGGTGTTGCACGGAGCAGTCCCGTGCAATAGGATTTTAAGTAGGTTTACGGACTCCCAGGCTGCTTGCCATTTTTGCGGCCTGGAGGAGTCCGTCTATTACATTTATATTGAGTGTGAGAGGTTGCAGCCCCTCTTTCATTATTTGAAGGGGCTGCTCCTCAATTTCTGGTTGCACTTCAGCCCCACGCTCCTGATCTACGGTCACCCGGTGCGGAGGGGAGCGGGTAGGTCGGAGGACCTCCTCGTAGGACTGCTCCTGGGCCTGGCCAAGAAAGCCATTAATTGGTCCAGGCAGCGGGCGGTCGAGGGGGTCGTTCGGCCCGATTGCCTGCCTCTCTTCCGCGGCCATGTTCGCGCCCGGGTGGCCCTGGAGATGGAGCACGCGGTGTCCGCCGGCACGCTTGAGTTTTTCCGCGACCGGTGGGCGCCGCGGGGACTGGAGTGCATCGTCACCCCGGACTTCCAAATTTTGATTTGATTTGTTAAGTTTCATTTAAAGTTTTAATTGATTTACAGTAAATTTGTGGTTGTCCAACCAAAAAGAGCAACACCAGGTTATAGTCCAACAGATTTATTTAATTTTACAAGCTTTCGGAGCTGTCGCTCCTTCTTCAGGTAGGGTAGCTGTGAGAGAATCTCCCAGAATTCACAATATAAACACAGAAAAAATGTATTCAAATCTTTCCCTGCATCAAAGACACACTAAGAGCACAGCCAAGACAATGAGATGTGTCCCAGGGGGTCCAACATGTCAAAACACCTGCTGGCTGCATATCCTCTCCATTTGTGTTGGTTCTTGTGTTAGTTTTTTAAAAAAAAAACCTGGAAAGACCGGCCATGATGTCAAGTCACGTTCTGTATCGTGACATGAACCCGATATCGCGATTGAGGCCATCCTCATGAGTGCGGAACTTGGCTATCAGTTTCTGCTCTATGATTTTGCGCTGTCGTGTATCCCGAAGGCCGCCTTGGAGAACGCTTACCCGCAGATCCGAGGCTGAATGCCCCTGACTGCTGAAGTGTTCCCCGACTATCACC
>JASTWF010002376.1:0-29037 GCA_030390025.1 Squalus acanthias
ATTGGGCTAACCAAATTAGTAAAAATACTGTGGAGGAGGAATTCCTAGAGTGTTTACGAGATGGTTTTCTGGAACAATATGTCGAGGAACCAACCAGAGATCAGGCCATCTTAGACTGGGTATTATGTAACGAGAAAGGATTAATTAGCAATCTTGTACGAGGCCCCTTGGGTCAGAGTGATCATAATATGATAGAATTCTTCATTAGGATGGAGAGTGAAGTAGTTGAATCAGAGACTAGGGTCCTGAATTTAAATAAAGGAAACTACGATGGTATGAGGCGCGAATTGGGTAGGATTGATTGGGGAATGTCACTCAAGGGGTTGACGGTGGATAGGCAATGGCAAACATTCAAAGACTGCATGGATGAACTACAGAATTTGTTCATCCCAGTGTGGCATAAGAATAAAACAAAAAGGGTGACTCAACCGTGGCTAACAAGGGAAATTAGGGATAGCATAAGATCCAAGGAGAGGGCATATAAATTGGCCAGAAAAAGCGGTAGCCCTGAGGATTGGGAGCAGTTTAGGATTCAACAAAGGGATTAATTAAGAAGGGGAAAATAGAATATGAAAGTAAGCTTGCTAGGAACATAAAAATTGACTAAGAGCTTTTATAGATATGTGAAGCGAAAAAGATTAGTGAAATCAAGTGTAGGTCCCTTGCAGTCAGAAGCGGGGGAAGTTATAATGGGGAACAAAGAAATGGCAGCCCAATTAAATGCATATTTTGGTTCTGTCTTCACAAAGGAGGACACAAATAACCTCCCAGAGATGTTGGAGAACATACGGTCTGATGAAAGGGAGGAACTGAAAGAAATCAGTATTTGCAGGGAAATGGTGTTAGGGAAATTGACGGTATTGAAGGCCGATAAATCCCCAGGGCCTGATAATCTACATCCGAGGGTACTTAAGGAAGTGGCCCTAGAAATAGTAGATGCATTGCTGATCATCTTCCAACATTCGATGGAATCTGGAACTGCACCCATGGATTGGAGGGTAGCTAATGTTACCCCACTATTCAAAAAGGGTGGCAGAGAGAAAGCGGGGAATTACAGACCGGTAAGCCTGACATCGGTAGTGGGGAAAATGCTAGAGTCCATTATAAAGGATGTAATAGCTGAGCACTTGAAAAACAGTGACAGGATCGGACAAAGTCAACATGGATTTACAAAAGGTAAATCGTGCTTGACTAATCTACTGGAATTTTTTGAGGATATAACTGGGAAAATAGATAAGGGAGAACCAGTAGATGTGGTGTATTTGGACTTTCAAAAGGCTTTCGATAAGGTCCCGCATAAGAGATTAGCGTGTAAAGTTAAGGCACATGGGATTGGGGGCAAGGTATTGACTTGGATAGAGAACTGGTTGGCGGACAGAAAGCAGAGAGTAGGAATTAATGATCTAATTGGGATTACGGAAACATGGTTGCAGGGTGAGCAGGGATGGGAGCTTAACATACAGGGGTATTCAGTATTTAGGAAGGATCGACAAAAAAGAAAGGGAGGAGGGGTAGCATTGCTGGTAAAAGAGGGGATAAATGCAATTGAAAGGAAGGATATTAACTCAGTTAATACAGAATCTATATGGGTGGAGCTAAGAAATAGCGAGGGGCGAAAAACATTAATAGGAGTGGTATATAGGCCTCCAAATAGTAAAATAGAGGTTGGGGAGGGCATCACGAGGGAAATTAGAGAAGCGTGCAATAAGAGCACAGCTGTCATCATAGGTGACTTTAACTTACATATAGATTGGACTAGCCTAATCAGTAAAAATAATGAGGAGGAGGAATTCCTTGAGTGTTTAAGGGATGGTTATCTGGATCAATATGTCGAGGAACCAACTCGGGAACAGGCTATATTGGACTGGGTACTGTGCAATGAGAAGGGACTAATTAGTAATCTTGTTGTACGGGGACCCTTGGGTCAGAGCGATCATAACATGATCGATTTCTCACTCGAAATGGAGAGCGAAGAAATTGACTCAGAGACTCAGGTCCTGAATTTAAACAAGGGGAATTATGATGCCATTAGACGGGAACTGAGTAGGTCTGATTGGACAACGTTCCTGGGAGGACTGGAGGTAGATAAACAATGGCAAGCATTTAAAGATAGAATGACAAAATTGCAAAAATTGTTTATACCAATCTGGCATAAAAGGAAATCTAAAAAGGTGACTCAACCGTGGATAACAGGGGAAATTAGAGACAGCATAAAATCCAAAGATAGGGCGTATAAAATAGCCAAAAAACGCGCCAGAGCGGAAGATTGGGAACAGTTTAAGATAGAGCAAAGGAGGGCAAAGGGCTTAATCAAGAAGGGCAAAATAGCTTACGAAAGCAAGCTGGCGGAAAATATAAAAACTAACTCCAAAAGCTTTTATAAGTATATCAAGAGGAAAAGACTGGTGAAAACCAAAGTTGGTCCATTGCAGTCAGATACGGGGGAATATATAATGGGAAATAAGGAAATGGCAGACCAACTAAATGCATACTTTGGGTCAGTCTTTACGAAGGAAGACACAAAAAACCTCCCTGGGATATCGGGAAAAATAGGGACATTGGCAAAGGAGGAACTGACGCAAATCAATATCTCTAAGGATATGGTGTTAAGGAAGCTAAAGGGATTGAAGGCGGACAAATCCCCAGGGCCTGATAACATGCATCCTAGGGTACTGAAGGAGGTGGCCCTAGAGATAGCGGATGCACTAAGCATGATTTTTCAGAATTCATTAGACTCGGGAACAGTGCCCATGGATTGGAGGGTAGCTAACGTTACCCCACTATTCAAAAAGGGGGGTAGGGAAAAAGCAGGTAATTACAGACCGGTAAGCCTTACATCAGTTGTGGGCAAAATGCTGGAGTCCATCATTAAGGATGAAATAGCCGAGCACTTAGCAAATGGGGACAGGATAGGACAGAGTCAACATGGATTTACAAAGGGTAAATCGTGCTTGACTAATCTATTGGAATTTTTTGAGGGAGTAACTGGTAAAATAGATGGGGGAGAGCCAGTAGATGTGGTGTACCTGGACTTCCAAAAGGCCTTCGATAAGGTCCCACATAAAAGATTAGCATGGAAAATTGAAGCTCATGGGATAAAGGGGAAAGTATTGACGTGGATAGAGAACTGGCTGTCAGATAGAAAACAGAGAGTTGGAATAAACGGCTCATTTTCTGAATGGCAGGCAGTAACAAGTGGGGTACCACAGGGATCTGTCCTGGGTCCCCAGCTGTTCACAATTTATATTAATGACCTGGATCAGGGAGTCGAATGCAGCATTTCCAAATTTGCAGACGACACTAAACTAGGAGGGGGGGGTGGGCTCAGAGGAGGAGACCAGGAAGCTCCAGAGCGATTTGGACAGACTGGGTGATTGGGCGGATAAATGGCAGATGCACTATAATGTGGACAAGTGCGAAGTTATCCACCTTGGGTGCAGGAACGGGAGGGCAAATTATTATTTAAATGGCAATAAATTGGGAGAGGGGGAAGTACAGAGAGACCTGGGTGTTCTTGTACACCAGTCACTGAAGGCGAGCATGCAGGTGCAACAGGCGGTCAAGAAGGCAAACGGTATGCTGGCCTTCATAGCAAAAGGGTTGGAATACAGGAACAGGGATACCTTGCTGCAGCTGTACAGGGCACTGGTGAGACCACACCTCGAGTACTGTGTACAGTTTTGGTCGCCTCATCTGAGGAAAGATGTTCTTGCCATGGAGGGGGTGCAGCGGCGATTCACCAGGCTGATACCAGGAATGGCGGGATTGACCTATGAGGAGAGACTATGTAGTTTAGGGATGTACACACTGGAGTTTAGAAGATTGAGAGGGGACCTCATAGAAGTGTATAAAATTCTGACAGGTCTAGACAGATTAGATGCAGAAGGAATGTTTCCCTTGGCGGGTGAGAACAGAACTAGAGGACATAATTTAAGGATAAGGGCTAAACCATTTAGGACAGAAATGAGGGGGAATTTCTTCACTCAGAGAGTGGTGAACCTGTGGAACTCATTGCCACAGAGGGCAGTGTACGCCAGCTCATTAAATATATTTAAGAGGGAATTAGATATATTTCTACAGGCAAAAGGGGTTAAGGGTTACGGAGAGAAGGCGGGGACGGGATACTGAATTGAAGGATCAGCCATGATCTCATTAAATGGCGGAGCAGGCTCGAAGGGCCGGATGGCCTACTCCTGCTCCTATCTTCTATGTATCTATGTATGTAATGGGTCTTTTTCCGAGTGGCAAGCAGTGACTAGTGGGGTACTGCAGGGATCGGTCCTTGGACCCCAGCTATTTACAATATACATTAATGATCTAGATAAGGGAATTAAATGTAATATCTCCAAGTTTGCAGATGACACAAAGCTGGGTGGGAGTGTATGCTGCGAGGAGGATACCGAGAAACTCCAGAATGATCTGGACAGGTTGGGTGAGTGGGCAGAAGCATGGCAGATGCAATATAACGTGGATAAGTGCGAGGTTATCCACTTTGGTGTCAAAAACAGAAAGGCAGACTATTATCTGAATGGCAATAGATTGGGAGAAGGGGAAGTGCAACAAGACCTGGGTGTCCTTGTGCACCAGTCGCTGAAAGTAAGCATGCAGGTGCAGCAGGCGGTGAAGAAGGCAAATGGTATGTTGGCCTTCACAGCAAAAGGGTTTGAGTATAGGAACAGGGATGTCCTGCTGCAGTTGTACAGGGCCTTGGTGAGACCACACCTTGAGTACTGTGTGCAATTTTGGTCGCCTTATCTGAGGAAGGATGTTCTTGCCATGGAAGGAGTTCAGCGAAGATTCACAAGGCTGATACCTGGGATGGCAGGAATGACATATGAGGAGAGATTGGGTCGATTGGGCTTATACTCACTGGAGTACAGAAGAATGAGAGGGGATCTCATCGAAACATATAAAATTCTGACAGGTCTGGACAAACTAGATGCAGGAAGAATGTTCCCGATGGTCGGAGAGTCCAGAACCAGGGGTCATAATCTACGGATAACGGGTAAACCATTTAGGACAGAAATGAGGAAGAATTTCTTCACCCAGAGAGTGCTGAACCTGTGGAATTCTCTACCACAGAAGGTAGTTGAGGCGAAGTCATTAAATATATTCAAGAATGAGTTAGATATATTTCTTAAAGCTAAAGGTATCAAGGGATATGGGGAGAAGGCAGGTACAGGGTACTGAGTTTGGATGATCAGCCATGATCTCATCGAATGGCGGAGCAGGCTCGAGGGGCCGAATGGCCTACTCCTGCTCCTATCTTCTATGTTTCTATTGTGGTGGGTGCAGGTCCAGTGATGCTGACCTGTGGTGGGTGCAGGTCCAGAGATGCTGATTGTGGTGGGTGCAGGTCCAGTGATGCTGACCTGTGGTGGGTGCAGGTTCCAGTGATGCTGATTGTGGTGGGTGCAGGTCCAGTGATGCTGATTGTGGTGGGTGCAGGTCCAGTGATGCTGATTGTGGTGGGTGCAGGTCCAGAGATGCTGATTGTGGTAGGTACAGGTCCAGTGATGCTGATTGTGGTGGGTGCAGGTCCAGTGATGCTGATTGTGGTGGGTGCAGGTCCAGAGATGCTGATTGTGGTGGGTGCAGGTCCAGAGATGCTGATTGTGGTGGGTGCAGGTCCAGAGATGCTGATTGTGGTGGGTGCAGGTCCAATGATGCGGACCTGTGGTGGGTGCAGGTCCAGTGATGCTGACCTGTGGTGGGTGCAGGTCCAGTGATGCTGACCTGTGGTGGGTGCAGGTCCAGTGATGCTGACCTGTGGTGGGTGCAGGTCCAGAGATGCTGATTGTGGTGGGTGCAGGTCCAGAGATGCTGATTGTGGTGGGTGCAGGTCCAGAGATGCTGACAACCCCCATGGAGCCATTCTCCCTGCATGAGCTTCGGCAGTGATTGCAGGCACGCTGTTTGGCCGTGGAGGGCATCACAGCCAAGTCCATTGCTGCCCTCACTCGGGTGTAGTTTCCAGCAGCGGGTCAGAGGAGAGCTATCTGGAGCAGGGAACCCAGCTGATCCGTGTTTCACCTTCCAAACCCAAGGGATGCCGAGGCCCAATTGTAGCCCCGAGCTGCTGCCCTGCCCCAGATCATAGAACTTAATGTAGGCTGGGAATCGAATCCGCCACCTTCCGCGTCCTCCTAGCTCAACAGTCACTGGGGGAGCTATGAGTGGTCCGTGAATCTAACGTAGCCGATAGTGTCCCCCCACCCCCCCCGATAGTGTCCCCCCCCCGATAGTGTCCCCCCCCCCCGATAGTGTCCCCCCCCCCCCGATAGTGCCCCCCCCCCGATAGTGCCCCCCCCCCGATAGTGTCCCCCCCCCCGATAGTGTCCCCCCCCGATAGTGTCCCCCCCCGATAGTGTCCCCCCCCCGATAGTGTCCCCCCCCCGATAGTGTCCCCCCCCCCGATAGTGTCCCCCCCCCATAGTGCCCCCCCCCATAGTGCCCCCCCCCATAGTGTCCCCCCCCCCATAGTGTCCCCCCCCCCCCATAGTGTCCCCCCCCCATAGTGTCCCCCCCCCCCATAGTGTCCCCCCCCCCCCATAGTGTCCCCCCCCCCCCATAGTGTCCCCCCCCCCCCCATAGTGTCCCCCCCCCCCCCCATAGTGTCCCCCCCCCCCCATAGTGTCCCCCCCCCCCCCATAGTGTCCCCCCCCCCCCCCCCGATAGTGTGTTCCCCCCCCCCCCCCCCCCCCGATAGTGTGTCCGTCCCCCCCCGATAGTGTGTCCGTCCCCCCCCGATCCCCCGGCACCTCCTCTGCTGGGTACTGTTAAACACGGCTGTTATCGGGGGCTCAGTACATTCCCCGAGTCTTGTGCTCGTTCGCCGTGCTCACTCGGGTTCCTTGGGCTCCATGGGTTAAATAATAAGATGCTGGAGAATAGCTTACTGTTTGCCAGACATTGCACGAACTTTACTGTCTGGGCTGTAAAGGAAGATTAACGATGGCAGGGAGTGTGTGGGGGCTCACTGTGAACTCTCCTCCAGGTACGGCTAATGCCCTAACCAGTGCCGGCTGCTTTGAGATGCCTTCCGGCACAGCTGGGAAGGAACTCTGGTGTCCTGGTGCTGGAGCTTTCAAGAGCTCCTGTATCGAAGGCAGACTGCGGGTTTCCACAGCCACCTCCCCTGCACCTGTGTGATCCCAGGAGACTGAACGGGTCTGTCGGGGCGAAGGGTGACGAGCAGGCAGCATCAGGGCAGGACAGGGTGGGTGGTAAAATCATTCAGAAAAAACAAAGTGCTCCTTATCCCCCTACACTTCCCATTTTGTGATGGTTTGTTATTATGAATTTATTGGAGCTTCATTTCCCTGCCCCACCCTTTATTTTCAGCTGAAGACTCCAATAAAGACTAGTTTGCTACGCCCCATCAGTTTGTACAACTGTGTCTTGTATTTTCTACCCCCGCCGCTCAATTTTCCTCCCTGCTGCTGACACATCCTATGGTGCAGTTCCATGGGTACTGGCGCCCTCTGGTACCGCCCCAGTGGCTTACTTGTCGGCAGGCTGAAATAACAACAGAAAACGCTGGAAAAACTCAGCAGGCCAGGCAGCATCCGTGGAGAGAGAAACAGTTAACGTTTCAGGTCGAAGACCTTTCGTCAGAACATTTAGGCCGGCTATTTGACCATGGAGGCATCACAGCAAAGCGCAATCCTGCCCTCCCCTGACACCCACACTTGCACTTTCCAACTGATCTCAGCTGAGGGGGTGCTGGGGACGCTACAGTTGGCCTCAGTGCCTCTGGGCTGGGGAGGGTGGAGGGGAATCAGGCAGGGTTTCTGCTCCTAATCACTATTGAGTGACTCCTGCCGCAAAGTGCACATGCATGGTTACTGGGTGAGGATAGAATCGGACTCTCCTAATCTCATGATCAAATATCCCACCAACACTCACTGTCTAGACACACGCATGACCAAATATCCCACCAACACTCTGTCTAGACACACGCATGACCAAATATCCCACTAACACTCTGTCTAGACACACGCGTGACCAAATATCCCACCGACACACACTGGAGTGGAGATGAGAAGATTCAGCACAGAACAATAGTACCCTGTGCTTCCTTACCCTAGGTCGTGAGTTCAAGCCCCACTCTGTAGAATTGAGCACCTAATCTAGGCTGACACTCCAGTGCAGTACTGAGGGCGCGCTGCATTGTCGGAGGTGCCGTCTTTTGGGTGAGACATTAAACCTGCTCTCTCAGGTGGATATAAAAGATCTCATGGTACTATTTAAAGAAGAGCAGTGGAGTTATTCTCAGTGTCCTGGCCGATATTTATTCCTCAACCAACATCATCTTTATCCCCTCCCCCTTTTCCCAGCTTTACCCTGGCCTTAAATCTATTTGATTTCCAGCTCTTCCCAGTTCTGATGAAAGGTCATCGACCTGAAACGTCAACTCTCTTTCTCTCTCCACGGATGCTGCCTGGCCTGCTGAGTTTTTCCAGCGTTTTCTGTTGTTATTTCATTAAAATAGATTATCTGGTCATTATCACATTGCTGTTTGTGGGATCTTGCTGTGCTCAAATTGGCTGCATCGTTTTCTACATTATAACAGTGACTACACTTCATAAAAGTACTTCATTGGTTGTAAAGGGCTTTGGGACGTCCGGCGGTCGTGAAAGGAGCTATATTAATGCAAGTTCTTATAAAGCATGATTACTCTCGGGTCACTTGCAGCACCCGGACCCTGGCAATCCCAGACTCTCAAATCCCACGACCTCGTCCTACTTGTGTTTGTCTTTCTTGCTCACTGGTTTGACCGGTTTGAATGCGTGGGCCTGGAGGTTTGGAAAGGGCTGATTGTTGCATTCTTGCCTCACTGGGGGGATAAACTACTTGAGATAGATGCCGACTAATGGGAACAGGAATTTAAAGTTGATCTGTGGCCCCCGAGACAGCCATAAAGGGCGAAGACCAATTCCTGCCCAACAGGTTTTTAAAAAAAAATTACATTCCCCATTGTCATTTATTGTAAGTCAACTCTCTGAAAGATGGAAGTGAAGATGTTTGTCACGAAGTAAATATATTGACTGAATAGAATTGAGAAGTTGAAGCAGTGACCAGGATTGGAGATTTCCAAACCACTAGTTAAATAGGCAGCTCTGTGAAGGCAGGGAATTGTTAAACCTGATACGAAAAGCTCGCAGGGATCTCTTGTGAATAGGAGCCAGGATAGGTTGCTGCAAACTCTTCCAGCACCTCACCAGCTCAGAGTTAATCCTCCAGTTATACTGGATTACCCGTCACCACACTATTCATTTCTTGAGGTTGGTGGATCAGCTTAAAGCACTTCACTGTTGAAAACAATTACTTCCTTGGTAACAGATCATTCTGGAGTGCTGGTCTTTCGGGACATTTTGCTAACCTGTAATTTTATTAATATCAATGTCCAACTGACACTGCTGTATACGTTCTACAGTCGGGGGGGGGGGGGGGGGCGCAGGGCAGCACTGCTCAGTGGTAGGGGCATCGCCTGTCATAGTACTGAGGCACACAGCGCAGCAAGTTCGGACATTCATACCCTGGTTGGTGCTGAGTTCACTAACCTTAACCGGGGTTGCAGTTGGTCAATGTGTGCGACACCCCCTGTGCAGGGGCCATTCTTCTGCTCAACTGCTTTTAAGGTACCTTTAAATCCAAGATTGAATGAGAAAGGAATAGGATTGAAACCACTGAACACACGGCTGCATTCAACAGCTCCTACCAGCTTACAAACTCTAACTTGCAGACTGCCTGACCTTCCAAACTGGATCTAAGCACTTGCTCAATTGAAATATTAATGTCACATTGGGATGAGAACGGATCTGGCCTGGGTAAATTGGAATCAAAGATTGGCAGGCAAAACTGTAATGGAACAATGGCTGCCTTTAAAGAGGAAATAGTTCGGGTACAGTCGAGGTACATTCCCACTAGGGGGAAAGGTAGTGCAACTAAAGTCAGAGCTCCCTGGATGACAAAAAAGATAGAGAGTAAGCTGAAGCAGAAAAAGAGCGCATATGACAGATGTCAAGTCGAGAATACATCTGAGAATCAGGCTAAATATAGAAAGTTCAGAGAAGTGAAAAAGAAAATAAGATGGGCAAAGAGAGGGTATGAGAATAGAATAAAAGGTAATCCAAAAGTCTTCCATAGGCATATAATAATAATAAACGGGTAGTAAGAGGACGGGTGGGGCCGATTAGGGACCAAAAAGGAGACCTACGCATGGAGACAGAGGGTTTGTCTGAGGTACTAAATGGTACTTTGCATCTGTCTTCAAGGAAGAATATGCTGCCATAGACATAGTGAAGGAGGAGGTAGAGGATATACTGGATGGGATAAAAATTGATAAAGATGAGGTACTAGAAAGGCTGGCTGTACTTAAAGTAGATAAGTCACCAGGACCGGATGGGATGCATCCTAGGACGCTGAGGGAAGTGAAGGAAGAAATCGCGGAGGTACTGGCCATAATCTTCCAATCCTCCTTAGATACGGGAGTGGTGCCAGAGGACTGGAGAATTGCAAATGTTACATTCTTGTTCAAAGAAGGGTGTAAAGATAAACCCAGCAACTACAGGCCAGTCAGTTTAACCTCGGTAGTGAGGAAGCTTTTAGAAACAATAATCAGGGACAAAATTAACAGACACTTGGATAAGTGTGGATTAATTAAGGAAAACCAGCACGGATTTGTTAAAGGCAAATCCTGTATAACCAACTTGATCGAGTTTTTTGATGAGGTAACAGAGAGGGTTGATGAGGGCAATGCGGTTGACATGGTGTACATGGATTTCCAAAAGGCGTTCGACAAAGTGCCACATAATAGGCTTGCCAGCAAAGATGAAGCCCATGGAATAAAAGGAACAGTGGCAGCATGGATACGAAATTGGCTAAGTGACAGGAAACAGAGAGTAGTGGTGAACGGTTGTTTTTCTGACTGGAGAAAGGTATACAGTGGTGTTGCCCAGGGGTCGGTACTAGGACCACTGCTTTTCTTGTTGTATATTAATGACTTGGATGTGGGTGTACAGGGCACAGTTTCAAAATTTGTCACAAAGCTTGGAAGTATAGTGAACAGTGAGGAGGATAGTGACAGACCTCAAGAGGACATAGACAGGCTGGTGGAATGGGCGGATACGTGGCAGATGAAATTTAACGCAGAAAAGTGCAAAGTGATATATTTTGGTAGAAAGAATGAGGAGAGGAAATATAAACTAAAGGGTACGATCCTAAAGGGGGTGCATGAACAGAGAGACCTAGGGGTATATGTGCACAAATCATTGAAGGTGGCAGTTAAAAAACTTACGGAATCCATGAATAGAGATAGAGAGTACAAAAGCATGGAAGTTATGATGAACCTTTATAAAACACTGGTTCGGCCTCAACTGGAGTATTGTGTCCAATTCTGGGCACCGCACTTTAGGACGGCTGTGACGGCCTTGGAGAGGATGCAGAAAAGATTTACGAGAATGATTCCAGGGATGTGGGACTTCAGTTACGTTGATAAACTGGAGAAGCTGGGGTTGTTCTCCTTGGAGCAGAGAAGATTGAGAGGAGATTTGATAGAGGTGTTCAAAATCATGAGGGGTCTGGACAGAGTAGATAGAGAGAAACTGTTCCCATTGACAGAGGGCTGGGCTGTGGTGCCTCATCAAAGTGACTATGTGCACAACAATCTATTCAATCATGAGAACCTCAAAACCAAGCCCAATTGTGGTCTTGTCCAAAGTCAACATGCGAATTTGACCCGGGGGGTGGCGGGAACCAGAGGACACAGATTTAAGGTGATTGGCAAAAGAACCAAAGGTGACATGAGGAAAAACCTTTTTACCCAACAAGTGGTTAGGATCTGGAGTTCACTGCCTGAGAGAGTGTTGGAGGCAGACTCAATCACGGCTTTCAAAATGGAATTGGATAAGTACTTGAAGGGACAAAAATTGCAGGGTACGGGGAAAGGGCGGGGGAGTGGGACTAACTGAGGTGCTCTTGCAGAGAGCCGGCACGGGCTAGATGGGCCGAATGGCCGCCTTCCGTGCTGTAACCATTCTATGGTTAGGAACTGCATTTAAATTACATACTCAATCTGACATCTCACTGCAGGGAGGGAAAATCAGTCAAGATTCCCAGTGCTGAGTGCGATCCAGACCCCGCACCCCCCCGGCCAAATTCGCATGTTGACTTTGGACAAGACCACAATTAGGCTTGGCTTTGAGGTTCTCATCATTGAATAGATTGTTGTGCACATAGTCATTTTGATGAGGCACCACAGCCCAGCCCCCTTAAACCACAGCCCTGCAGGAGATGGTGCCTGTAAATTTGGCGTTTTTAAATTGATTAAAGAGGCCGTTATTAAATCAAAGTGATTATTTGCACGGTATTCTTTTGACTCCCTCTGTGCACGCGTGCCTGTTTGGTACTGCGCGTGTGCACTCGATCCGGTCGCGCATGCACAAATGCGATATATGAGGAAGCCGGTTGCCGAGCCTGGAGCTGCTGCCATTGAACATAAGAAATAGGAGCAGGAGTCGGCCATTTGACCCTTCGAGCCTGCTCCGCCATTCAATAAGATCATGGCTGATCTTCTACCTCATCTCCACTATCCCCATATCCATTGATTCCCTTAATATTCAAAAATCTATCGATCTCTGTCTTGAATATACTCAACGACTGAGCCTCCACAGCCCTCTGGGGTAGAGAATTCCAAAGATTCACCACCCTCTGAGTGAAGAAATTTCTCATCTCAGTCCTAAATGGCCGACCCCTTATTCTGAGACTGTGACCCCTGGTTCTAGATTCCCCAGCAAGGGGAAACATCCTCCCTGCATCTACCCTGTCAAACCCTGAAAGAATTTTGTATGTTCCAATGAAATCACCTCTCATTCTTCTAAACTCTGGAGAATATATTGCTGCCTGCCTTGTCTGCTGCTCGAGCCTGAGCCTTCTACTAGGGCTTTTGGGTTATCTTTCAAAAATCAATGACTATACTAAAGGAGCCTCCAGGGCTTTTGCAAAGAATATCGCTGTGATTATCTACACGAACATTTTCACAGCCTTCTGAGAGAGAGAGAGAGGAAATCGGAGGTGGGAGAGAGAGAGTGGGGCAGAGAGAGAGACTGGGGAGAGAGAGGGAGAGTGGGGCAGGGAGAGAGGGAGAGTGGGGCAGCGAGAAAGGGAGAGTGGGGCAGAGAGAGAGAGAGAGAGACTGGGGCAAAGAGAGAGAGAGAGACTGGGGGAGAGAGAGAGACTGGGGCAGAGGGAGAGAGAGAGACTGGGGGAGAGAGGGGAGGCAGAGAGAGAGAGGGACCTTGGGCAGGGGGAGAAGGTCAGGAAGCCGGGCAGGGGGAGGAGGTCAGGAACTCGGGCAGGGGGAGAAGGTCAGGAACTCGGGCGGGGGAGAAGGTCAGGAACTCGGGCAGGGGGAGAAGGTCAGGAACTCGGGCAGGGGGAGAAGGTCAGGAACTCGGGCAGGGGGAGAAGGTCAAGAACTCGGGCAGGGGGAGAAGGTCAGGAACTCGGGCGGGGGAGAAGGTCAGGAACTCGGGCGGGGGAGAAGGTCAGGAACTCGGGCAGGGGGAGAAGGTCAAGAACTCGGGCAGGGGGAGAAGGTCAGGAACTCGGGCAGGGGGAGAAGGTCAGGAACTCGGGCAGGGGGAGAAGGTCAAGAACTCGGGCAGGGGGAGAAGGTCAAGAACTCGGGCGGGGGAGAAGGTCAGGAACTCGGGCAGGGGGAGAAGGTCAGGAACTCGGGCAGGGGGAGAAGGTCAAGAACTCGGGCGGGGGAGCAGGTCAGGAACTCGGGCAGGGGAAATGGTCAGGAACTCGGGCAGGGGGAGGTCAGGAACTCGGGCAGGGGAGAAGGTCAGGAACTCGGGTAGGGGGAGAAGGTCAGGCACTTGGGTGAGGGGAGATCAGGAACTTGGGCTGGGTAGGGGGAGGAGAAAAGGTTAGGCACTTGGGCCGGGAGGGGGGCGGGGGAGTAGGTCAGGAACTTGGGTGGGGCGGGGAGTAGGCTAAGAACTTGGGCGGGGGTGTGAGTAGGTCAGGAACTTGGGCAGGGAGCGGGAGGAGTTCTGGAACTTGTTGGGGGGGGTGGGATAAGGTCTTAACCCGCGAGGGTAAGCCCGCCCTGTCTGTTCAATGTGAGCTCTGTTCTGTCTGGAGTAGGCAGTCAGAATGGCACGAATTACACTTTGCAAAGTAATTGATTATGTAGGCAGGGAGGATCTAATTACACATTCCAGAGACACTGCTGGGTGTGTCTTGTTCTCCAAGGGGACCAATCAGCAATCAGGTCTTGTCATCCAAGGGGACCAATAAGAGCTTTAGGTGTTGCAAATAAACACGTCCTTATTAAATGTTCCAGGCATTGGGGAGTCGGAGGAGAGGGGTACTGCGGGTGTGCGTGCGTGTTTGTTTCTGTCGATGTGTATATACACCCGTGCTCCCTGTTCTTTGAAGACACAGCCATGTGTCCTGTCTTTTCCGGTCCGGTCCTGTGCTGTCCCTCCACTCATGTTCTTTTACTCTGCTGTTTTCTTGGTGTAATGTGATTCACTGGTGACCCACGTGCTGTGTGAACAGTTTGTTTTATTTCAGCTTAAGAGATTTACACTATTAGATTCTCCATTAATTGTGTGCAAGGTAATAAAAGCAGCAGCTGTGATGTATTCTAACCCTGTTTACACAACAAAGACCATTCTGGATTGATTCCAGTATATGTCCAATTACAGATACTATTTACTTCCTGGTTCCATGTGTAAACTGGTCTCTCCTGAAGGTGCTGACTCTGACTGGGGGACAGTTCCATGGGATCCTCTCCCCTCTTCTGAAGGTGCTGACTCTGACTGGGGTACAGTTCCATGGGCCCCTCTCCCCTCTCCTGAAGGTGCTGACTCTGACTGGGGGACAGTTCCATGGGTCCCTCTCCTGAAGCTGCTGACTCTGACTGGGGGACAGTTCCATGGGTCCCTCTCCTGAAGGTGCTGACTCTGACTGGGGGTCAGTTCCATGGGCCCCTCTCCCCTCTCCTGAAGGTGCTGACTCTGACTAGGGTACAGTTCCATGGGCCCCTCTCCCCTCTCCTGAAGCTGCTGACTGACTGGGGGACAGTTCCATGGGCCCCTCTCCTGAAGGTGCTGACTCTGACTGGGGGTCAGTTCCATGGGCCCCTCTCCTGAAGGTGCTGACTCTGACTGGGGGACAGTTCCATGGGCCCCTCTCCTGAAGGTGCTGACTCTGGCTGGGAGACAGTTCCATGGGTGCCTCTCCCCTCTCCTGAAGGTGCTGACTCTGACTGGGGTTCAGTTGCATGGGCCCCTCTCCCCACTCCTGAAGGTGCTGACTCTGACTGGGGGACAGTTCCATGGGCCCCTCTCCCCTCTCCTGAAGGTGCTGACTCTGGCTGGGGTACAGTTCCATGGGCCCCTCTGCCCTCTCCTGAAGGTGCTGACTCTGGCTGGGGACAGTTCCATGGGCCCCTCTCCCCTCTGCTGATGATGCTGACTCTGGCTGGGATACAGTTCCATGGGCCCCTCTCCTGAAGGTGCTGACTCTGGCTGGGGAACAGTTCCATGGGCCCCTCTCCCCACTCCTGAAGGTGCTGAATCTGACTGGGGGACAGTTCCATGGGCCCCTCTCCCCTCTCCTGAAGGTGCTGACTCTGGCTGGGGGACAGTTCCATGGGCACCTCTCCCCTCTCCTGAAGGTGCTGACTCTGGCCGGGGGACAGTTCCATGGGCCCCTCTCCCCTCTCCTGAAGGTGCTGACTCTGGCTGGGGGACAGTTCCATGGGCCCCTCTCCTGAAGGTGCTGACTCTGGCTGGGGTACAGTTCCATGGGCCCCTCTCCCCACTCCTGAAGGTGCTGAATCTGACTGGGGGACAGTTCCATGGGCCCCTCTCCCCTCTCCTGAAGGTGCTGACTCTGGCTGGGGGACAGTTCCATGGGCACCTCTCCCCTCTCCTGAAGGTGCTGACTCTGGCTGGGGGACAGTTCCATGGGCCCCTCTCCCCTCTCCTGAAGGTGCTGACTCTGGCTGGGGGACTGTTCCATGGGCCCCTCTCCTGAAGGTGCTGACTCTGGCTGGTGACAGTTCCATGGGCGCCTCTGCTGAAGGTGCTGACTCTGGCTGGGGGACAGTTCCATGGGCCCCTCTCCCCTCTCCTGAAGGTGCTGACTCTGACTGGGGGACAGTTCCATGGGCCCCTCTCCTGAAGGTTCTGACTCTGGCTGGGGACAGTTCCATGGGCCCCTCTCCCCTCTCCTGAAGGTGCTGACTCTGACTGGGGGACAGTTCCATGGGCCCCTCTCCCCTCTGCTGAAGATGCTGACTCTGGCTGTGATACAGTTCCATGGGCCCCTCTCCCCTCTCCTGAAGGTGCTGACTCTGACTGGGGTACAGTTCCATGGGCTCCTCTCCCCTCTCCTGAAGGTGCTGACTCTGACTGGGGTACAGTTCCATGGGCCCCACTGTGAGTTTTTGTAGAGTTTCCAGTTAGATTTTATACGGTGCCCTGTATATCATGGAGTGCTATGGAACAACTCGGAGGGTGTGTACGGATTCTGCTGCAGCACAACACCTGCGTGCCTTTGTCCAGGGCTGTAGCCAGCACTGTAATTATACATAATTGGGAGCTGGCTGTGCAGCATTGAATTTAGATTTTACATTTTTAACCATGTTCCCTCAAGTAATAGTTGACTGGTTGATGTTGGAAGAAAATTGTTCAAGGGATAATTGTTGTGTTGCATGTTGAATGTTGTTAGAAAACCCGAGGCTTCGTTTTGGAAACCAAGAAAACAACAGGAAGAATAGCCTTGGAATCTGGTCAGGGGCATTTCTGTGAATTGTGCATTCAGCCTCCTTTCACAAACAGGCATTCTGAACTCATTCCAGGGACGGTCCGTCCTCCACAGACAAGCCTAGCATTAAGACATGGGCCACTATTGATCCCAAACAATGCCAGCCCTGGTACCAGTCTGAAAGTCTGCCTTTCCCACACTGCAGCTTTGAATGCAGGAGCTGATCAAGGGCTCTCGGGTTTCACATGGATTTGGCTGAGGCACTCAACTGTATCTCGAGAGGGCAATGGTGTACGAATTTAAAGAGATGCTGCATTCTTTCTGGAGGATCGTGTGTGGAGTTTGTTCTTGGGGTGTGGGTGATATTCGCGAGCCATTTCTCTCCTTTCCCGAAGCACTGACTCGAGTGCCAGCAGTTCTGTGTTACCTCACCCCCAGTCACCATCTTCATGTGTGAGTGTAGACAGTGATGACACAGGCTATTTGACCATGGGAGCCTCAGAGCCCAGCCTCATTCTACACTCGCCCAACATCTGCTTTTCAGCAGGTGTCGCTGGACAGCAGTCAGGAGCAGGAGCCCTGAGTAATTCGCCTCTTCCCTGGCCTGGGGCACTGAGGCCAAGTATAGCCCCTCCACCCCCAACCACTGTCCCAGCTGTGATTGGCTAACTCAGTACAAACTGGGGATTGAACCTGCTCCATACAGCTCAACTGCCAATTGTGTAAACCGTGTTGAGCCAATGTGGAACGAGGGGAACTGGTTGTACAGTGTTGGTAAATCATCCCTCGCCCTCCCCCTTCGCTGTCTCCCTTGCCCTCCCTGGATAGACGACCCCTGGCAGCTCAACTAAAGGGCCATTGAATGAGCCTGGACAACGACTGATGGCCGACGATTGTAGCTGAGCTCGATCCTCTCCACTGGATTCTGATTTTAAGCCAGGACTGTGACTTTATCCCTTCAGCCCAGCCCTGAGCCATGTCTGGTTCAAAGGGGAGGGGAGGTCATCGAAGGTCAAAATGCAGGGGTAGTGGAAGCACGTGCCCCTTCAGAATCCCTTTCATGACTTCTCAATTTACTGACCTCACCAGGTCAGCCGAGGTAGAGTGAGCCCCTCCTTCCCGTTTCCCACTCCATTCCCCCTCACTGAGTCACACTTCATTTCCTGGAAGAGCCATTGCTTCCTTGACACTCTGAACCTTCATTTCCACCTGTACCACTACTTTCCGAGCTTGCTTCATGCATCTCTCATCAGCCTATTATGGTCTGCCTGCCGACACCTGGGTTTGACTGTATCTCATGGCAACCAGAGGCCCTCTACACAGTCTGCATTCTTAAAGGAGCAAATGGCCCACAAGCACCGAGAGCGCGAATAGCATCGATGCACGAGGGAGAAAGAAGCAGACAGAAGGATGTGCTGATAGGGTGAAATAAAGAGAGGGGTGGGAGGAGGAACACTGGCATAGACCAGTTGAGCCGAACGGCCTGTTTCTGTGCTGTAAATTCTGTACACGTGGTTGGCCTGGGATCTTCCTGCTCCACTTGCTCAGTACCACAGGGCAGTGCCATTACTCACTGAGCCATCGGCAGCTGGGCAGTGCCTGTAACGCTGCCCCAGATCCAGTGTCCGGTGTAAACAGTCACCATTTATCCGTGCCAAGCCTTGTGTGAGTGTAATGGAGATCGCACTGTAAGCTGAGACTCTGATGGCTGCAATAACAACCCGAGTGGGACCGGTAGAAACACAACTGCTCTTGGGAAGAGCAGAACGTGTGCACGTCCAACAATCCCCTCACCTCTCCGTCTGAGATTAAGCCCACCTGCTGTGGCTGAAATAAGGTAACTCAGCAAGGGCCAGGAATCAAACCTGGGCCCTCATGGTGTGTGTGTTCCACACTGTGTGGGGCAGTTACTGGGCAGCACGACAGCGAAATATGAATCACTCAGGCATCACGTTGTCTGCACAGTAGTTATTAATGACAGTAAAGAGCTCCCCACAGTGGTCTGGTGAGTAATGCCAAACTGACTGGAAGGACCCAGGGCCTATTCCCAGCCTGTCGTGAAAGTACTCGTCTTAGCGGGTGTCACAGAGCCAGTTAGATGCTTTAACTTTACTGTATGAATCTGGCTGGTTCTAATGGGTATACCGTGTGGTGATTCTGCAATTCTTATTGTTTCTTCCACTCATCCCCTCTCTCTCTCTGTCCCTCTCTTTCTCTGTCCCTCTCTCTCTCTGTACCCCTCTCTATCTCTCTGTCCCTCTCTCTCTCTCTCCCTCTCTCTATCTCTGTCCCCCCTGTTAGATTCGAATTTGGAGAAACTCTAGACGGAGACGGAATTGAGGACAAGTTCAGAATTTATTAAAATAAACAAAAGACTTGTGCACAAGGGAGAGCCACTCAGCTTCCTCAAGCTAGGGGCGCACTCTCTGAGGAACAAGTAATGGTTCATTCAAGTTATACATTTCTATAAGCACCGCCCACTTACTACAGAATGGGGCGTACACGTACAAACAGTGTTACTACAGTTACTCTCTATTGGTTATATGGTTAGTCACTCAACTGTCGGGCCCTCCCCTTGAACCCTGACCATGCCAGTCACAGATGTTGGTTGCCTCATCCTACTCCCCAAATTCTTGCTGTTATCTCTTCCTTTGCGGGCATAGTTTATAGTTTGAGAAAACATATTTTATCCCTGGCTGTCGGACAGAGCGGGGTGGCTCAAGGCCGTAATGGCTTGGATGCTCAGTGACTGGAACCGTGTTGGTCATTAATTGCTCCCTTATCTCTTGGGCGACCAGGTTCGAATAGTAGATGTACCCACCGTGCCTGGAACTGTGTTGGTTGTTAATTGCTCCCTTATCTCTTGGGAGGCCAGGCTGTGCTTTGACAATGGCTCTACTGAGGTTGTGAATACATATATCCCAAGGTTTGATAAGGGGAGGGAGGCACCTTCCAGTCTACAAATATGCCTTAATTAGCTAAACCTACTATCCAAAATAAGTAGAGGGTAATGTAGTCAAGTATCCCAGCATTCTTTGGGAACAAGCAGGATCCTTCAGTAGTAGTCAAGTATCCCAGAGTTCTTTGGGAACAAGCTGGATCCTTCAGTCCCCCCTTCCAATCCCCCGAAAAGGACCCTTGAAGGGGGTTGGAGAGTGTGCTCTCTACGCTAAATAGTGTGATAAGCTAGTGAGTGTATAATATGTCAGAAACGCATATAGGTTTTTCCCGGATCAACTAGCACGAATGATGAAGGTTTACCTGTAACCCCACCCAATTTATTCTATACTTCCCCCTAGGCCTTTGGCTATTCCAGGTAGGCCGCACATTCGTTGCATATGGTCTGGTGTGAGTCCTGTCGGGGTGGCCACCCGTCTAGGCACCAGGTATGCATCAGATGAGTGAAGTTGCTATTTAGGCATTCCCCGATTCATTATATGATTGCTTCATTATTCATGCACATGATTTCTCCAACAAGTTGTCAAAATCATCATCTGAAACACTTGGAGTAGGAGCAGTACAAGCATTAACAGTTTTAACCACTTGCTTTGCAATTTGTTTAGCCCGAGTCCGTTTACATTTCCTGCATGTCATACAGGACAAGGTCAGGACAATTACTAACTGCACCACGACTAATACATGTGAAATCAATCGGATCCATGGATGGATCTGTATATTTAGTCCCCAGTCCCAAATGTCATCCAGCCATGTGGTCACCTTGATCGCGTCGATATCTTTCTTCAGATCCGTGTTCCGTTGTTGTAGAGTATAGTACACCTTCTGGGAGAGTCGTATCTCCTTTCGCAACTGCCTCAGGTGTTCGGGCAGGGGGGGTATAGGATACCCAAAGGTGTTGATGTAGTCCCATAATCCATACTTGATGTCTTCAGACACTAAAAGAAAGGTAATATCAAACTGGTGTATGTCCACCAATTCCTCATGTCCAATCCGTACCGGAACGGCAGGGGTGAAGCAGAACTCTGAACTGGGGATGTTGCAAGTTAGATTGGCATACTCAAACGTTTTCAGGTTGGTCGTCACACAGTATTCGCCTTTGCTGGCGTATGCCACCTGGGTAGGCTTTGAGGCTGCATCCAATGCTTCCATGGTGCAGTTAATTTCCATGCCTGTGTTATTAAAACCACATTGGGCTTGCGGGCTTTGGCTGATTGCATGCGGGCACATGATGATGGCATGTCTGGTGACACATCCCTCCAGCTTGGTACCCATCCAGTCTCCTTTCACCATCACTGCGTAAGGTAACATATTGTGGTAAGATATATGCATGCCATCTTTTAATATACCAATATTATGTACCTGATACACCTCCCGCCCTTGTGTCTCTGGTGTCATTACCGGGACGACCAGAATTAGCCCCAGGAATCCCCCCCCCCGTCTGGTCTGCATTCAACCTGCGTGGGGAATACCCGTACCATGGCTCGGAATTGACAAACTGTCATATTGCGGCTACTTAAGAGATGTTTGGGTGTACCCGCCCCAGCGTGTCCGCGAGTCAGGGTCCCCTTTTAACTGTTGGTTGGTAATCCACAGGGGTACCTCCCCTGCCTGTATCTGTTCCAGGTTTTCTCGGGTTTGCTCCACTATCCAATTCCCATATGTGCTGCAAACGTCGTTTGCTGCTGCCTGCTGTGAGGCATTGTATTCTTCTTTAATTAACTTATTTATAGTCTGTGTGTGTGTTTCTAACACAGTAGCTATATCCTGCAGGTATACGGTTAATATCTGGTCCTCCTTTAACTCTTGGTCCTCATTCTTATTTTGCTCTTGTAAGATAGCTTTAATGCGGGAACCCAGATCCCGGACCTTCTGTTCTACGGTAGCCAGATCAATGGTGTTAACGACCGACGTGCCAGTGTTAAAAATCGTTGCTGCATCATTAACTAAAGACCTCTTACGTCGCCATACCCGCCGGCTTCCCTGTCTATATCCGCCTCCGCTACGATCCGCGCCTTGTTTCAATACCTGTGTTAGAAGGCGCTGGTATAACTGTTGGGTTTGTGGTGAGCACCAAGCAGGCAGGGCGGTGTTGGCCAGGTTTAGCATCACTGACACTAATTCATGACGCACGTTATCATACAATATATCCCCAGTACTGGTGAACTCCAACCCACTAGCGGGTCCCTCTTTCACGGGGGGGGGCAGGTCAGTGGCTCGCGCTCGGAGGGGAAAGGTGTTGTGGAAACCATTGGGGGCAGGGGTGTCGGGGGGGCACCCCAGTAGCAGTCGATCACCAGCGGTAGCCCGGGCTCCTCGTATTGTTCTATGATCCCGAAAGTCTGACATCTCTCTGAGGTAGGAGTGCATGAGGGGTCCCAGTGCCCCGCATTATTCTGACAGCATATCCTGTCCGTCTTCCCTGTGATTCTACTGGTACAAACTCCCCTGTGCGTTTTGTGTGGACCAGTAGTCATTTCACAGAAAAAGGGGGCTCCCGACCGGTCGACGCAGAACCCCAGTGCCGTGATGGGTGTTGTTTGTTCACTGATCAGTATCCCTATCATTCCCATGATAAGCCACCCCATGGTTATCCTATACCACCGCTAGGCAGAAGGAGTCCAATTTGTTTATCTGTCTCGACACTAGCTTGTACAGTAGTACCTAGCAGGCTCTCTCTCTCTCTGTCTCTCTCTGTCTCTCTCCCTGTCTGTCCGGGTATTGGCCGTGTGCGCAGGGCTCGGAGCGGGGTTAGGGCTACTTCATATGTGGCATTGAGGCGGAGACGGTGGCCTTGTGACAGTGGCTCAATGTAACTTACCTGACTTAACGTGATCCGGTAAGGGTTAGGAGCTGTCGGACGGGGATGGGTGAAGACAGGTTGCACTGTCCTCCTTCGGAGGTAGGAGGGTCTATAATAGGGAGTGGATATCCCCTGGGGAAGGTCCTCCAGTCCCGACACCAGCGGTTCCCAAAGAGCAGCTGTATCTCGGAACCGGTCTGTCTCCCCTGCACGGGGTAGGGTGAATAAAAGAGTCTGAGTTCTGTTGGGATGTAAAGCGAGGGGTCCGGTGGCCCTACCACAAAAGGGAGATAACCGGAACTCTAGAGTCAAGGGGTGAATCCCGGGGAAGGTTAGAGTCGTATAATAATGTGAGTTCGCGGGATCCCTGGTTAAGTCGAAAGCCTGGACCGTGGAAAGGTCGACATCCCCGGTAGTGGTGGCAGTACTGAGGTCGGACCCACTCATCTGTAAGAAAGAGACAGGTAAAATAGCAACCCGAGGAACCGACTTAATCCTTCGAAATCCGGTCCTGATCAAGTATAGGGGAGAAAAGGCAGGTCAATACTTGTTTTTATTTCTTTTTAATTGTAAAACGAACACAACAGATATGTCTTTAAAAGGGTTGACAGTTTAAAAGGGTTAACAGCTTTTAGCTCTCTGTACCAAAAGGTGGGTGGAGCTAACAGATACAACAGGCACCCTTTTTAAAACAGACTTTCAGATCAAGGAAATACCGTAACTTCTTAGAGTTTATAGTCAGGAAACTGTCACACAGACTTTCACACAGACTTACACACAGACTGAGATCTCAGCATTCCCTTTAAGATTCCTTTCGCTCAGCAAATTCTGGATTTTACTTTTTTTTTTAGTCTCCAAGAGGTGGGGAAATCTCTTCCCCGGGCCCTGTCACCGGCTTAGTCTGGCTCCATTTTAATACCCCCGGGTGCCGTGGTGGACCAGGGCAGAGAAGCTGGGGTGAGTCCTTGACAGGAGGCATGAAGGTCTGTCTGGTGAAGCCCAAAGAGTCGACTAGCCCACTCCCGGATTCCGGCCTCCGTGGGCTGGGGGCTGGCCCCCATTCGGAGGGTGGTTTGGTAGGGCTTTTCCAGCCCCTGGAGTAGATTATCTAAGAACCGTGGGTCGTCATGATTAGCGGGAATGTTATTCGTCTGGCCCCAATGTTCATACTGCTCGATTACTCGATCAATGTACACATTGGGGTTTTCTCCGGGACTCTGGTGCAGGGCGGTGAGCCCCGCCCAGGTAGCGGTGCCGTTGCCCAGTCCAGCCTGCGCCCAGGTTTTTAAACCATTGAATTGGATCTCATACTCTGCTACCGTGGCTGGGACATTTAAGACATGGGGTCCCAATGTCTCATAAACCATAGAGGGACATTTTACCTCAATAATATCTTTTATGTCTTGTATGGACAAATTAAAGTGCCGAGCAGCACTTCGTATTTTTGCCCATACTTCGACGTTAGGATTGTATCTTTTGAGGTCGGGAATGAGGAGGATGACGCTGGATCTCTCCTGGGGCGTAAAAGAATGAGCCTCGCCCATCGTACCCCATCCACCTATCTCTGCGTTTTGGGCTCCTGCTGCCGGATTAACTCGGACGGGGGCCGTGGGGTTGGATTTTCCTGCCCCAGACTGAAGCGGTAAGGTGGGATAGATACGAGTGTATTCGGGGGGGCACGTGGGTTGGATGGCTTCAACTCGTTGAACCTTTACGGTCCCCGATGGGGGCCGGGGTTCTAGGATCGGTGTGTCTCGAGTCTCCTTTTGTAGAGCCTCAACAATGTCACCCCAGTTTTTCAAATCGGCTAGATTCTCAGTCCCTGGCGACTTAAGGTGCAGGAGATTGCTAACTTGGACTTTAGCCTCCTGCATAGGTCTCAAGAATCCTTGAAACGGGGTCGGTCTTCCCCCCTTATCCACGATTATAGATCCCATCTGATCCATCCAACTAATACATAGAACCGCCCCGCACTTAGCTTGTTTGGCTTCTTTTTGTTCCGCCCACCACTTTATTTGGTCAGCTACTGAGCTTGTTTCTTTCCACCCCTTTTTAACCATTTCACTCTGAAGTTTCAAATTAGCCTCTCGGACCTGTTGAACGACAGTGACACTGGTGGCCATAGCCGGAACGTCGGGTGAAAGAGATCTCCCCTTGTTTCCCATGTGATCCATATTAATAGTCACGTGTATTCTTATACTCTATCTTATACTTTAATCGGCACAAGCGACACAAACTTACACTCTAAACAGACTCTAACTTAAATCCCTCCGGGTCGTCACCCGGTATTTTGCGTACACTTAATCGTCACGGGATCACGATCCTGTGGTGTTTTAGTTCTCTACACCTACTTGATCCTGGCCGTCACGTGGGGCCCAATCGCCCTCTTAATTCAGGCTCAGGCTAGGTGTTTGAGATAGACAACCACCCTTGTCCGTGTCGATCACCCGTGACTCTCAAGGATCCAATCTTATACTTTAAATCAGAAATATACACTTATCACCTTATACTCTAAATCAGAAAAAAAAACACATGTCTAATCAATTCCGTCAGTCCGGTCTCCGTGAGGAATAATTTAAGTTGTGGGTACTTTTATACTGACTGAACCATAAACGGTTTTAGCCCCACCGGTGACGAGCGAGTCCTTGTTCCTCCTAAAAGCCTTACTCTGGCTTTTCCCTTAGGACACGACACGGTTCTCGCTTTAACCGTCACTTCCAGTGTCTTTAACTCCTATGGTCCTTACCTGCAGTATCCCACTTCTGACACCAACTGTTAGATTCGAATTTGGAGAAACTCTAGACGGAGACGGAATTGAGGACAAGTTCAGAATTTATTAAAATAAACATAGAAACATAGAATCTAGGAGCAGGAGTAGGCCATTCGGCCCGTCGAGCCTGCTCCGCCATTCAATACGATCATGGCTGATCATCCAAATCCAGTACCCTGTCCCTGCTTTAATCCCCACAGTACACATATCCCACCCGACCCCCGTAACCCCAAGTATTTAATTCCCCCTAACATATCCCATCCTAGCCCCATAACCCCACATATTTAATCCCCCCTAACACTAAGGGTCAATTTATCATAGCCAAATCAACCTAACCCGCACATTTTTGGACTGTGGGAGGAAACCGGAGCACCCGGAGAAAACCCACGCAGACACGGGGAGAATGTGCAAACTCCACACAGACAGTCACCCGAGACTTGTGCACAAGGGAGAGCCACTCAGCTTCCTCAAGCTAGGGGCGCACTCTCTGAGGAACAAGTAATGGTTCATTCAAGTTATACATTTCTATAAGCACCGCCCACTTACTACAGAATGGGGCGTACACGTACAAACAGTGTTACTACAGTTACTCTCTATTGGTTATATGGTTAGTCACTCAACTGTCGGGCCCTCCCCTTGAACCCTGACCATGCCAGTCACAGATGTTGGTTGCCTCATCCTACTCCCCAAATTCTTGCTGTTATCTCTTCCTTTGCGGGCATAGTTTATAGTTTGAGAAAACATATTTTATCCCTGGCTGTCGGACAGAGCGGGGTGGCTCAAGGCCGTAATGGCTTGGATGCTCAGTGACTGGAACTGTGTTGGTCATTAATTGCTCCCTTATCTCTTGGGCGACCAGGTTCGAATAGTAGATGTACCCACCGTGCCTGGAACTGTGTTGGTTGTTAATTGCTCCCTTATCTCTTGGGAGGCCAGGCTGTGCTTTGACAATGGCTCTACTGAGGTTGTGAATACATATATCCCAAGGTTTGATAAGGGGAGGGAGGCACCTTCCAGTCTACAAATATGCCTTAATTAGCTAAACCTACTATCCAAAATAAGTAGAGGGTAATGTAGTCAAGTATCCCAGCATTCTTTGGGAACAAGCAGGATCCTTCAGTAGTAGTCAAGTATCCCAGAGTTCTTTGGGAACAAGCTGGATCCTTCACCCCTCTCTGTCCCCCCCCTCTCCCCCTCTCACTCTCTGTCCCCCCTCTCGCTCTCCATCTCCCTCTCTCTCTCTGTCCCTCTGCCCCTCTCTCTGACCTTCTCTCTCTCTGTCCCCCTCTCTCTCTCTGTCCCCCTCTCTCTCTCTGTCCCCCTCTCTCTCTCTGTCCCCCTCGCTCTCTCTGTCCCCCTCGCTCTCTCTCTCTCTGTCCCCCTCTCGCTCTCTCTCTCTCTGTCCCCCTCGCTCTATCTCTGCGCCCCTCTCTCTCTGTCCCCCTCTTCCTCTCTGTCCCCCTTCTCTCTCTCTCTGTCCCCCTTCTCTCTCTGTCCCTCTCTCTCATTCTCTCTGTCCCTCTCATTCTCTCTGTCCCTCTCCTCTCTGTCCCTCTCCTTCTCTCTGTGCCTCTCTCTCTCTCTCTCTCTCTCTCTGTCCCTCTCTCTCTGTCTCAACTCTGCAACCCCACCTCCCCACTCTGCTGTCAAACCTGCGTCCACATTTAGTCACCTCTAGACGCGACCTCACTGCTCCCTCACCCCCCTCTTCACCCCCTCCTCACTGCCCCCTCCTCACTCCCCCCTCACGGCATAAACTCTAAATGATGCATTACTGAGTCGCCCATGTCCTGTCTCAGACTTGCTCCGCCATCACCTCTGGCCATCCCTCAACGGTTCAAATTTAAAGTCCTCATCATTGAATCCAAATACCTCCAGCGGCCTTGCCCCTCCCCATCTCTGAAACTTCCTCTATCCTTCTGTCCCCCACTGTACTCTTCATTCCTCTGACTCTGCCCTTCCGATCCCTCCCCATCCCTGCGCCTCCATCAGTGGTGAGAGTCTCCAGCGGCCTTGGCCTCACTCTCTGTTGTTCCAGCACCTCCCACCGTCTCGCTCTGCCTTCACCTCCTGGGTCAAGCCCTTGGTCCCCTCTGTGAATTCTTACCCTCACCCTCCCGTAAAACACCTTGGGGTCTTTTCTACATTAAAGGCACTATCTATATATCAGTAACCCAAAAGCCTGACTTTGGGCTTTCCTTCACCAGCATTGCTGAAACAGGACAGTTTAGAAACTGCAGTCTAAAGTTCCGAGTCTGCAGCAGCACAGGATAACTTGCTACCCACACAGGCTCCAACCATCCGCCCCGTCCCAACGCTGCATTTGTGCACATCCCTCCCCCATTTACCCAAATGATGGTACAGTCCTTCCAAGAGTTCCCTCCTTTGGATTAACCCTTCCTCTGCTCTTCTTGTTTCTGTGTTCTCCCTCAGACACACTCGCCCTCAATCACTCGGAGCACATTCCAAGATAAAAAAAGCAGGGCACAATTTCACATGCAACGTTCCACTTGTTGCCCTGGTGCAGTGGTTGATGAGCTAGGGAGGGGATAAATCAGCCGAGGTCCCTGCTCCTGATCACTGCCCAGACACTCCCTGCTGGAAAATGCAGGTGCCCGTAGTTAAGTAGACCACAGGCAGTTACTGTCTGGGCTCGCGCATGACGATTGGCCATTGGGTGACTGTACCTAGTAAGAATCAGCACCTTCAAGAGAAGAGAGGGAGAAAATTGTCATAAATAAATAAATGCGACTAAAATATTAACCTTGTGTGGTGTTGCAGGTGATGTGTCCCCAATACCAATGACGCCTGTCGCTCAGTCCCAGTTTGTTCCCCTGGCTGAAGTGCTTTGCTGTGTTATCTCTGAGATGAACGCAAGTCACATAACGGTGACCCAGGAAGCCCTGCTGGAATATTTGGTCAAGTGCTATCCAGGTAACTTTACAGCACAGCATTTGGTGCCGGGCATATCTCGAATCGCGTCAGTAACTGGTCCCCTGGGCAGGTGCCCACACACCTGGACCCCTCTGCTGCAGGCCCTTGATTTAAATCCACATTCTGAGCTGGATCTCTGCCTCTATTTCCCAACGCCGGCTCCATTTTTCCTATTATTCTGTGGGATAATCTGAGGAACCGGAGGGAGATTGAAGATCCGGGCCTACCTCCTCTCGACCTTCAGTCAGCCTGCTCCTTGTTTTCTGGTTATCTACAGCCGCCCGCGCTCTCTCAGGTAGAAACTCACAATCCACACAGGGCACCAGCTACAGAGAGAGAGGAAGGCTAGAAGGGGGGAACGGAGAGCTCCTGTCAAACATCCAGCATCCCCACAGCACTCTGTCTGAGGTCCTGTGGATGAACACAACCTGCCCATGCTCCTGGGTTCCTGGGACCCTGAACCAATAAACGCAGGCCCAGACTCCAACTGCCAGGCTGGCCCCAAACCTCCAATGATAAGCCAGGCCCAGGGACCCAAGCACTGGGTAGGCCCCAGATGGCCCTTAGACTTCAATCTTCAGATAGACCCTGGATTCTAACCGCCAGGTAGCCCAGGCTTTTGACTCTCGGTCTCCAGTTCTGTCTCGAGGACTCGTGTCCAGCACTGTATAAGTTAACTCAGGGTTTCTATGGCGACTGCTTTGTGTCCACATACCGACTGCGGCTCTAAACCCTCGCTTCCCCCACCACACTCCTCCCCTCCCTATCCCCCCACCCCCCC
>JASTWF010002377.1:0-29033 GCA_030390025.1 Squalus acanthias
ATGAAGGAGGCGAGTGTGCAGTGGAGAGTCAGGGTAGGGCTGGGTCACTGAGGGATGAAGGAGGCGAGTGTGCAGTGGAGAGTCAGGGTCGGGCTAGGTCACTGAGGGATGAAGGAGGTCGAGTGTGCAGTGGAGAGTCAGGGTAGGGCTAGGTCACTGAGGGATGAAGGAGCGAGTGTGCAAGTGGAGAGTCAGGGTCGGGCTAGGTCACTGAGGGATGAGGAGGCGAGTGTGCAGTGGAGAGTCAGGGTCGGGCTAGGTCACTGAGGGATGAAGGAGGCGAGTGTGCAGTGGAGAGTCAGGGTCGGGCTAGGTCACTGAGGGATGAAGGAGGCGAGTGTGCAGTGGAGAGTCAGGGTCGGGCTAGGTCACTGAGGGATGAAGGAGGCGAGTGTGCAGTGGAGAGTCAGGGTCGGGCTAGGTCACTGAGGGATGAAGGAGGCGAGTGTGCAGTGGAGAGTCAGGGTAGGGCTCGGTCACTGAGGGATGAAGGAGGCGAGTGTGCAGTGGAGAGTCAGGGTCGGGCTAGGTCACTGAGGGATGAAGGAGGCGAGTGTGCAGTGGAGAGTCAGGGTAGGGCTAGGTCACTGAGGGATGAAGGAGGCGAGTGTGCAGTGGAGAGTCAGGGTCGGGCTAGGTCACTGAGGGATGAAGGAGGCGAGTGTGCAGTGGAGAGTCAGGGTCGGGCTAGGTCACTGAGGGATGAAGGAGGCGAGTGTGCAGTGGAGAGTCAGGGTCGGGCTAGGTCACTGAGGGATGAAGGAGGCGAGTGTGCAGTGGAGAGTCAGGGTCGGGCAGGTCACTGAGGGATGAAGGAGGCGAGTGTGCAGTGGAGAGTCAGGGTCGGGCTAGGTCACTGAGGGATGAAGGAGGCGAGTGTGCAGTGGAGAGTCAGGGTCGGGCTAGGTCACTGAGGGATGAAGGAGGCGAGTGTGCAGTGGAGAGTCAGGTCGGGCTAGGTCACTGAGGGATGAAGGAGGCGAGTGTGCAGTGGAGAGTCAGGGTCGGGCTAGGTCACTGAGGGGATGAGGAGGCGAGTGTCCAGTGGAGAGTCAGGGTGGGCTAGGTCACTGAGGGATGAAGGAGGCGAGTGTGCAGTGGAGAGTCAGTGTCGGGCTAGGTCACTGAGGGATGAAGGAGGCGAGTGTGCAGTGGAGAGTCAGGGTCGGGCTAGGTCACTGAGGGATGAAGGAGGCGAGTGTGCAGTGGAGAGAGTCAGGGTCGGGCTAGGTCACTGAGGATGAAGGAGGCGAGTGTGCAGTGGAGAGTCAGGGTCGGGCTAGGTCACTGAGGGATGAGGAGGCGAGTGTGCAGTGGAGAGTTAGGGGTCGGCTGTCACTGAGGGATGAAGGAGGCGAGTGTGCAGTGAGAGTCAGGGTCGGGCTAGGTCACTGAGGGATGAAGGAGGCGAGTGTGCAGTGGAGAGTCAGGGTCGGGCTAGGTCACTGAGGGATGAAGGAGGCGAGTGTGCAGTGGAGCAGGGTAGGGCTAGGTCACTGAGGGATGAAGGAGGCGAGTGTGCAGTGGAGAGTCAGGTCGGGCTAGGTCACTGAGGATGAAGGAGGCGAGTGTGCAGTGGAGAGTCAGGGTCGGGCTAGGTCACTGAGGGATGAAGGAGGCGAGTGTGCAGTGGAGAGTCAGGGTCGGGCTAGGTCACTGAGGGATGAAGGAGGCGAGTGTGCAGTGGAGAGTCAGGGTCGGGCTAGGTCACTGAGGGATGAAGGAGGCGAGTGTGCAGTGGAGAGTCAGGGTCGGGCTAGGTCACTGAGGGATGAAGGAGGCGAGTGTGCAGTGGAGAGTCAGGGTCGGGCTAGGTCACTGAGGGATGAAGGAGGCGAGTGTGCAGTGGAGAGTCAGGGTCGGGCTAGGTCACTGAGGGATGAAGGAGGCGAGTGTGCAGTGGAGAGTCAGGGCAGGGCTGGGTCACTGAGGGATGAAGGAGGCGAGTGTGCAGTGGAGAGTCAGGGTCGGCTAGGTCACTGAGGGATGAAGGAGGCGAGTGTGCAGTGGAGAGTCAGGGTCGGGCTAGGTCACTGAGGGATGAAGGAGGCGAGTGTGCAGTGGAGAGTCAAGGTCGGGCTAGGTCACTGAGGGATGAAGGAGGCGAGTGTGCAGTGGAGAGTCAGGGTCGGGCTAGGTCACTGAGGGATGAAGGAGGCGAGTGTGCAGTGGAGAGTCAGGGTCGGGCTAGGTCACTGAGGGATGAAGGAGGCGAGTGTGCAGTGGAGAGTCAGGGTCGGGCTAGGTCACTGAGGGATGAAGGAGGCGAGTGTTGCAGTGGAGAGTCAGGGTCGGGCTGGTCACTGAGGGATGAAGGAGGGCGAGTGTGCAGTGGAGAGTCAGGTCGGGCTCGGTCACTGAGGGATGAAGGAGCGAGTGTGCAGTGGGAGAGTCAGGGTCGGGCTAGGTCACTGAGGGATGAAGGAGGCGAGTGTGCAGTGGAGAGTCAGGGTCGGGCTAGGTCACTGAGGGAGGAAGGAGGCGAGTGTGCAGTGGAGAGTCAGGGTCGGGCAGGTCACTGAGGGATGAAGGAGGCGAGGTGCAGTGGAGAGTCAGGGTCGGGCTAGTCACTGAGGATGAAGGAGGCGAGTGTGCAGTGGAGAGTCAGGGTCGGGCTAGGTCACTGAGGGATGAAGGAGGCGAGTGTGCAGTGGAGAGTCAGGTCGGGCTAGGTCACTGAGGGATGAAGGAGGCGAGTGTGCAGTGGAGAGTCAGGGTGGGCTAGTCACTGAGGATGAAGGAGGCGAGTGTGCAGTGGAGAGTCAGGGTCGGGCTAGGTCACTGAGGATGAAGGAGGCGAGTGTGCAGTGAGAGTCAGGGTCGGGCTGGGTCACTGAGGGATGAAGGAGGCGAGTGTGCAGTGAGAGTCAGGGTCGGCTAGGTCACTGAGGGATGAAGGAGGCGAGTGTGCAGTGGAGAGTCAGGGTCGGGCTAGGTCACTGAGGGATGAAGGAGCGAGTGTGCAGTGGAGAGTCAGGGTCGGGCTAGGTCACTGAGGATGAAGGAGGCGAGTGTGCAGTGGAGAGTCAGGTCGGGCCGGTCACTGAGGATGAAGGAGGCGAGTGTGCAGTGGAGAGTCAGGGTCGGGCTAGGTCACTGAGGGATGAAGGAGGCGAGTGTGCAGTGGAGAGTCAGGGTCGGCTAGTCACTGAGGGATGAAGGAGGCGAGTGTGCAGTGGAAGTCAGGGTCGGCTGGTCACTGAGGGATGAAGGAGGCGAGTGTGCAGTGGAGAGTCAGGGTCGGGCTCGGTCACTGAGGGATGAAGGAGGCGAGTGTGCAGTGGAGACAGGGTCGGCTAGGTCACTGAGGGATGAAGGAGGCGAGTGTGCAGTGGAGAGTCAGGGTCGGCTAGGTCACTGAGGGATGAAGGAGCGAGTGTGCAGTGGAGAGTCAGGTCGGGCTAGGTCACTGAGGGATGAAGGAGGCGAGTGTGCAGTGGAGAGTCAGGTCGGGCTAGGTCACTGAGGGATGAAGGAGGCGAGTGTGCAGTGGAGAGTCGGGTCGGCTAGGTCACTGAGGGATGAAGGAGGCGAGTGTGCAGTGGAGAGTCAGGTCGGCTAGGTCACTGAGGGATGAGGAGGCGAGTGTGCAGTGGAGAGTCAGGGTCGGGCTAGGTCACTGAGGATGAAGGAGGCGAGTGTGCAGTGGAGAGTCAGGGTCGGGCTAGGTCACTGAGGATGAAGGAGGCGAGTGTGCAGTGGAGAGTCAGGGTCGGGCTAGGTCACTGAGGGATGAAGGAGGCGAGTGTGCAGTGGAGAGTCAGGGTCGGGCTAGGTCACTGAGGATGAAGGAGGCGAGTGTGCAGTGGAGAGTCAGGGTCGGGCTAGGTCACTGAGGGATGAAGGAGGCGAGTGTGCAGTGGAGAGTCAGGGTCGGGCTAGGTCACTGAGGGATGAAGGAGGCGAGTGTGCAGTGGAGAGTCAGGGTCGGGCTAGGTCACTGAGGGATGAAGGAGGCGAGTGTGCAGTGGAGAGTCAGGGTCGGGCTTGGTCACTGAGGGATGAAGGAGGCGAGTGTGCAGTGGAGAGTCAGGGTCGGGCTAGGTCACTGAGGATGAAGGAGGCGAGTGTGCAGTGGAGAGTCAGGGTCGGGGCTAGGTCACTGAGGGATGAAGGAGGCGAGTGTGCAGTGGAGAGTCAGGTCGGGCTAGGTCACTGAGGGATGAAGGAGGCGAGTGTGCAGTGGAGAGTCAGGGTCGGGCTAGGTCACTGAGGGATGAAGGAGGCGAGTGTGCAGTGGAGAGTCAGGGTAGGGCTAGGTCACTGAGGGATGAAGGAGGCGAGTGTGCAGTGGAGAGTCAGGGTCGGGCTAGGTCACTGAGGGATGAAGGAGGCGAGTGTGCAGTGGAGAGTCAGGGTCGGGCTAGGTCACTGAGGGATGAAGGAGGCGAGTGTGCAGTGGAGAGTCAGGGTAGGGCTAGGTCACTGAGGGATGAAGGAGGCAGTGTGCAGTGGAGAGTCAGGGTCGGCAAGGTCACTGAGGATGAAGGAGGCGAGTGTGCAGTGGAGAGTCAGGGTCGGGCTAGGTCACTGAGGATGAAGGAGGCGAGTGTGCAGTGGAGAGTCAGGGTCGGGCTAGGTCACTGAGGGATGAAGGGGGCGAGTGTGCAGTGGAGAGTCAGGGTCGGGCTAGGTCACTGAGGGATGAAGGAGGCGAGTGTGCAGTGGAGAGTCAGGGTCGGCTAGGTCACTGAGGGATGAAGGAGGCGAGTGGTGCAGTGGAGAGTCAGGGTCGGGCTAGGTCACTGAGGGATGAAGGAGGCGAGTGTGCAGTGGAGAGTCAGGGTCGGGCTAGGTCACTGAGGGAGAAGGAGGCGAGTGTGCAGTGGAGAGTCAGGGTCGGGCTAGGTCACTGAGGGAAGAAGGAGGCGAGTGTGCAGTGGAGAGTCAGGGTCGAGCTAGGTCACTGAGGATGAAGGAGGCGAGTGTGCAGTGGAGAGTCAGGGTAGGGCTAGGTCACTGAGGATGAAGGAGGCGAGTGTGCAGTGGAGAGTCAGGGTCGGGCTAGGTCACTGAGGGATGAAGGAGGCGAGTGTGCAGTGGAGAGTCAGGGTCGGGCTAGGTCACTGAGGGATGAAGGAGGCGAGTGTGCAGTGGAGAGTCAGGTCGGGCTAGGTCACTGAGGGATGAAGGAGGCGAGTGTGCAGTGGAGAGTCAGGTCGGGCTAGGTCACTGAGGATGAAGGAGGCGAGTGTGCAGTGGAGAGTCAGGGTCGGGCTAGGTCACTGAGGGATGAAGGGAGGCGAGTGTGCAGTGGAGAGTCAGGGTCGGGCTAGGTCACTGAGGGATGAAGGAGGCGAGTGTGCAGTGGAGAGTCAGGGTCGGGCTCGGTCACTGAGGGATGAAGGGAGGCGAGTGTGCAGTGAGAGTCAGGGTCGGGCTAGGTCACTGAGGGATGAAGGAGGCGAGTGTGCAGTGGAGAGTCAGGGTCGGGCTAGGTCACTGAGGGATGAAGGAGGCGAGTGTGCAGTGGAGAGTCAGGGTCGGGCTAGGTCACTGAGGGATGAAGGAGGCGAGTGTGCAGTGGAGAGTCAGGGTCGGGCTAGGTCACTGAGGGATGAAGGAGGCGAGTGTGCAGTGGAGAGTCAGGTCGGGCTAGGTCACGGAGGGATGAAGGAGGCGAGTGTGCAGTGGAGAGTCAGGGTCGGGCTAGGTCACTGAGGGATGAAGGAGGCGAGTGTGCAGTGGAGAGTCAGGGTCTGGCTAGGTCACTGAGGGATGAAGGAGGCGAGTGTGCAGTGGAGAGTCAGGGTCGGGCTAGGTCACTGAGGGATGAAGGAGGCGAGTGTGCAGTGGAGAGTCAGGGTCGGGCTCGGTCACTGAGGGATGAAGGAGGCGAGTGTGCAGTGGAGAGTCAGGGTCGGGCTAGGTCACTGAGGGATGAAGGAGGCGAGTGTGCAGTGGAGAGTCAGGGTCGGGCTAGGTCACTGAGGATGAAGGAGGCGAGTGTGCAGTGGAGAGTCAGGGTCGGGCTAGGTCACTGAGGGATGAAGGAGGCGAGTGTGCAGTGGAGAGTCAGGGTCGGGCTAGGTCACTGAGGATGAAGGAGGCGAGTGTGCAGTGGAGAGTCAGGGTCGGGCTAGGTCACTGAGGGATGAAGGAGGCGAGTGTGCAGTGGAGAGTCAGGGTCGGGCTAGGTCACTGAGGGATGAAGGAGGCGAGTGTGCAGTGGAGAGTCAGGGTCGGGCTAGGTCACTGAGGATGAGGAGGCGAGTGTGCAGTGGAGAGTCAGGGTCGGGCTCGGTCACTGAGGGATGAAGGAGGCGAGTGTGCAGTGGAGAGTCAGGGTCGGGCTAGGTCACTGAGGGATGAAGGAGGCGAGTGTGCAGTGGAGAGTCAGGGTCGGGCTAGGTCACTGAGGGATGAAGGAGGCGAGTGTGCAGTGGAGAGTCAGGGTCGGGCTAGGTCACTGAGGATGAAGGAGGCGAGTGTGCAGTGGAGAGTCAGGGTCGGGCTAGGTCACTGAGGGATGAAGGAGGCGAGTGTGCAGTGGAGAGTCAGGGTCGGGCTAGGTCACTGAGGGATGAAGGAGGCGAGTGTGCAGTGGAGAGTCAGGGTCGGGCTAGGTCACTGAGGGATGAAGGAGGCGAGTGTGCAGTGGAGAGTCAGGGTCGGGCTCGGTCACTGAGGGATGAAGGAGGCGAGTGTGCAGTGGAGAGTCAGGGTCGGGCTAGGTCACTGAGGGATGAAGGAGGCGAGTGTGCAGTGGAGAGTCAGGGTCGGCTAGGTCACTGAGGGATGAAGGAGGCGAGTGTGCAGTGGAGAGTCAGGGTCGGCTAGGTCACTGAGGGATGAAGGAGGCGAGTGTGCAGTGGAGAGTCAGGGTCGGGCTAGGTCACTGAGGGATGAAGGAGGCGAGTGTGCAGTGGAGAGTCAGGGTCGGGCTAGGTCACTGAGGGATGAAGGAGGCGAGTGTGCAGTGGAGAGTCAGGGTCGGGCTAGGTCACTGAGGGATGAAGGAGGCGAGTGTGCAGTGGAGAGTCAGGGTCGGGCTAGGTCACTGAGGGATGAAGGAGGCGAGTGTGCAGTGGAGAGTCAGGGTCGGGCTAGGTCACTGAGGGATGAAGGAGGCGAGTGTGCAGTGGAGAGTCAGGGTCGGGCTAGGTCACTGAGGATGAAGGAGGCGAGTGTGCAGTGGAGAGTCAGGGTCGGGCTAGGTCACTGAGGGATGAAGGAGGCGAGTGTGCAGTGGAGAGTCAGGGTCGGCTAGGTCACTGAGGGATGAAGGAGGCGAGTGTGCAGTGGAGAGTCAGGGTCGGGCTAGGTCACTGAGGGATGAAGGAGGCGAGTGTGCAGTGGAGAGTCAGGGTCGGGCTAGGTCACTGAGGGATGAAGGAGGCGAGTGTGCAGTGGAGAGTCAGGGTCGGGCTAGGTCACTGAGGGATGAAGGAGGCGAGTGTGCAGTGGAGAGTCAGGGTCGGGCTAGGTCACTGAGGGATGAAGGAGGCGAGTGTGCAGTGGAGAGTCAGGGTCGGCTAGGTCACTGAGGATGAAGGAGGCGAGTGTGCAGTGGAGAGTCAGGGTCGGGCTAGTCACTGAGGATGAAGGAGGCGAGTGTGCAGTGGAGAGTCAGGGTCGGGCTAGGTCACTGAGGGATGAAGGAGGCGAGTGTGCAGTGGAGAGTCAGGGTCGGTCTAGGTCAGCTGAGGATGGAAGGAGGTGAGTGTGCAGTGGAGAGTCAGGTCGGGCTTAGGTCACTGAGGGATGAAGGAGGCAGTGTGCAGTGGAGAGTCAGGTCGGCTAGGTCACTGAGGATGAATAGCGAGTGTGAAGTGGGAGAGTCAGGGTCGGGCTAGGTCACTGAGGGATGAAGGGAGCGAGGTGGTGCAGTGGAGAGTCAGGGTCGGGCTAGGTCACTGAGGATGAAGGAGGCGAGTGTGCAGTGGAGAGTCAGGGTCGGGCTAGGTCACTGAGGGATGAAGGAGGCGAGTGTGCAGTGAGAGTCAGGTCGGCTAGGTCACTGAGGGATGAAGAGGCGAGTGTGCAGTGGAGAGTCAGGTCGGGCTAGGTCACTGAGGGATGAAGGAGCGAGTGTGCAGTGGAGAGTCAGGGTCGGGCTAGTCACTAGGGATGAAGGAGGCGAGTGTGCAGTGAGAGTCAGGTCGGGCTAGGTCACTGAGGGATGAAGGAGGCGAGTGTGCAGTGGAGAGTCAGGGTCGGGCTAGGTCACTGAGGGATGAAGGAGGCGAGTGTGCAGTGGAGAGTCAGGGTCGGGCTAGGTCACTGAGGGATGAAGGAGGCGAGTGTGCAGTGGAGAGTCAGGGTCGGGCTAGGTCACTGAGGGATGAAGGAGGCGAGTGTGCAGTGGAGAGTCAGGGTCGGGCTAGGTCACTGAGGGATGAAGGAGGCGAGTGTGCAGTGGAGAGTCAGGGTCGGGCTAGGTCACTGAGGGATGAAGGAGGCGAGTGTGCAGTGGAGAGTCAGGGTCGGGCTAGGTCACTGAGGGATGAAGGAGGCGAGTGTGCAGTGGAGAGTCAGGGTCGGGCTAGGTCACTGAGGGATGAAGGAGGCGAGTGTGCAGTGGAGAGTCAGGTCGGGCTAGGTCACTGAGGGATGAAGGAGGCGAGTGTGCAGTGGAGAGTCAGGGTCGGGCTAGGTCACTGAGGGATGAAGGAGGCGAGTGTGCAGTGGAGAGTCAGGGTCGGGCTAGGTCACTGAGGGATGAAGGAGGCGAGTGTGCAGTGGAGAGTCAGGGTCGGGCTAGGTCACTGAGGGATGAAGGAGGCGAGTGTGCAGTGGAGAGTCAGGGTCGGGCTAGGTCACTGAGGGATGAAGGAGGCGAGTGTGCAGTGGAGAGTCAGGGTCGGGCTAGGTCACTGAGGGATGAAGGAGGCGAGTGTGCAGTGGAGAGTCAGGGTCGGGCTAGGTCACTGAGGGATGAAGGAGGCGAGTGTGCAGTGGAGAGTCAGGGTCGGGCTAGGTCACTGAGGGATGAAGGAGGCGAGTGTGCAGTGGAGAGTCAGGGTCGGGCTAGGTCACTGAGGGATGAAGGAGGCGAGTGTGCAGTGGAGAGTCAGGGTCGGGCTAGGTCACTGAGGGATGAAGGAGGCGAGTGTGCAGTGGAGAGTCAGGGTCGGGCTAGGTCACTGAGGGATGAAGGAGGCGAGTGTGCAGTGGAGAGTCAGGGTCGGGCTAGGTCACTGAGGGATGAAGGAGGCGAGTGTGCAGTGGAGAGTCAGGGTCGGGCTAGGTCACTGAGGGATGAAGGAGGCGAGTGTGCAGTGGAGAGTCAGGGTCGGGCTAGGTCACTGAGGGATGAAGGAGGCGAGTGTGCAGTGGAGAGTCAGGGTCGGGCTAGGTCACTGAGGGATGAAGGAGGCGAGTGTGCAGTGGAGAGTCAGGGTCGGGCTCGGTCACTGAGGGATGAAGGAGGCGAGTGTGCAGTGGAGAGTCAGGGTCGGGCTAGGTCACTGAGGGATGAAGGAGGCGAGTGTGCAGTGGAGAGTCAGGGTCGGGCTAGGTCACTGAGGGATGAAGGAGGCGAGTGTGCAGTGGAGAGTCAGGGTCGGGCTAGGTCACTGAGGGATGAAGGAGGCGAGTGTGCAGTGGAGAGTCAGGGTCGGGCTAGGTCACTGAGGGATGAAGGAGGCGAGTGTGCAGTGGAGAGTCAGGGTCGGGCTAGGTCACTGAGGGATGAAGGAGGCGAGTGTGCAGTGGAGAGTCAGGGTCGGGCTAGGTCACTGAGGGATGAAGGAGGCGAGTGTGCAGTGGAGAGTCAGGGTCGGGCTAGGTCACTGAGGGATGAAGGAGGCGAGTGTGCAGTGGAGAGTCAGGGTCGGGCTAGGTCACTGAGGGATGAAGGAGGCGAGTGTGCAGTGGAGAGTCAGGGTCGGGCTAGGTCACTGAGGGATGAAGGAGGCGAGTGTGCAGTGGAGAGTCAGGGTCGGGCTAGGTCACTGAGGATGAAGGAGGCGAGTGTGCAGTGGAGAGTCAGGGTCGGGCTAGGTCACTGAGGGATGAAGGAGGCGAGTGTGCAGTGGAGAGTCAGGGTCGGGCTAGGTCACTGAGGGATGAAGGAGGCGAGTGTGCAGTGGAGAGTCAGGGTCGGGCTAGGTCACTGAGGGATGAAGGAGGCGAGTGTGCAGTGGAGAGTCAGGGTCGGGCTAGGTCACTGAGGGATGAAGGAGGCGAGTGTGCAGTGGAGAGTCAGGGTCGGGCTAGGTCACTGAGGGATGAAGGAGGCGAGTGTGCAGTGGAGAGTCAGGGTCGGGCTAGGTCACTGAGGGATGAAGGAGGCGAGTGTGCAGTGGAGAGTCAGGGTCGGGCTAGGTCACTGAGGGATGAAGGAGGCGAGTGTGCAGTGGAGAGTCAGGGTCGGGCTAGGTCACTGAGGGATGAAGGAGGCGAGTGTGCAGTGGAGAGTCAGGGTCGGGCTAGGTCACTGAGGGATGAAGGAGGCGAGTGTGCAGTGGAGAGTCAGGGTCGGTCACTGAGGGATGAAGGAGGCGAGTGTGCAGTGGAGAGTCAGGGTCGGGCTAGGTCACTGAGGGATGAAGGAGGCGAGTGTGCAGTGGAGAGTCAGGGTCGGGCTAGGTCACTGAGGGATGAAGGAGGCGAGTGTGCAGTGGAGAGTCAGGGTCGGGCTAGGTCACTGAGGGATGAAGGAGGCGAGTGTGCAGTGGAGAGTCAGGGTCGGGCTAGGTCACTGAGGGATGAAGGAGGCGAGTGTGCAGTGGAGAGTCAGGGGCTAGGTCACTGAGGGATGAAGGAGGCGAGTGTGCAGTGGAGAGTCAGGGTCGGGCTAGGTCACTGAGGGATGAAGGAGGCGAGTGTGCAGTGGAGAGTCAGGGTCGGGCTAGGTCACTGAGGGATGAAGGAGGCGAGTGTGCAGTGGAGAGTCAGGGTCGGGCTAGGTCACTGAGGGATGAAGGAGGCGAGTGTGCAGTGGAGAGTCAGGGTCGGGCTAGGTCACTGAGGGATGAAGGAGGCGAGTGTGCAGTGGAGAGTCAGGGTCGGGCTAGGTCACTGAGGGATGAAGGAGGCGAGTGTGCAGTGGAGAGTCAGGGTCGGGCTAGGTCACTGAGGGATGAAGGAGGCGAGTGTGCAGTGGAGAGTCAGGGTCGGGCTAGGTCACTGAGGGATGAAGGAGGCGAGTGTGCAGTGGAGAGTCAGGGTCGGGCTAGGTCACTGAGGGATGAAGGAGGCGAGTGTGCAGTGGAGAGTCAGGGTCGGGCTAGGTCACTGAGGGATGAAGGAGGCGAGTGTGCAGTGGAGAGTCAGGGTCGGGCTAGGTCACTGAGGGATGAAGGAGGCGAGTGTGCAGTGGAGAGTCAGGGTCGGGCTAGGTCACTGAGGGATGAAGGAGGCGAGTGTGCAGTGGAGAGTCAGGGTCGGGCTAGGTCACTGAGGGATGAAGGAGGCGAGTGTGCAGTGGAGAGTCAGGGTCGGCTAGGTCACTGAGGGATGAAGGAGGCGAGTGTGCAGTGGAGAGTCAGGGTCGGGCTAGGTCACTGAGGGATGAAGGAGGCGAGTGTGCAGTGGAGAGTCAGGGTCGGGCTAGGTCACTGAGGGATGAAGGAGGCGAGTGTGCAGTGGAGAGTCAGGGTCGGGCTAGGTCACTGAGGGATGAAGGAGGCGAGTGTGCAGTGGAGAGTCAGGGTCGGGCTAGGTCACTGAGGGATGAAGGAGGCGAGTGTGCAGTGGAGAGTCAGGGTCGGGCTAGGTCACTGAGGGATGAAGGAGGCGAGTGTGCAGTGGAGAGTCAGGGTCGGGCTAGGTCACTGAGGGATGAAGGAGGCGAGTGTGCAGTGGAGAGTCAGGGTCGGGCTAGGTCACTGAGGGATGAAGGAGGCGAGTGTGCAGTGGAGAGTCAGGGTCGGGCTAGGTCACTGAGGGATGAAGGAGGCGAGTGTGCAGTGGAGAGTCAGGGTCGGGCTAGGTCACTGAGGGATGAAGGAGGCGAGTGTGCAGTGGAGAGTCAGGGTCGGGCTAGGTCACTGAGGGATGAAGGAGGCGAGTGTGCAGTGGAGAGTCAGGGTCGGGCTAGGTCACTGAGGGATGAAGGAGGCGAGTGTGCAGTGGAGAGTCAGGGTCGGGCTAGGTCACTGAGGGATGAAGGAGGCGAGTGTGCAGTGGAGAGTCAGGGTCGGGCTAGGTCACTGAGGGATGAAGGAGGCGAGTGTGCAGTGGAGAGTCAGGGTCGGGCTAGGTCACTGAGGGATGAAGGAGGCGAGTGTGCAGTGGAGAGTCAGGGTCGGGCTAGGTCACTGAGGGATGAAGGAGGCGAGTGTGCAGTGGAGAGTCAGGGTCGGGCTAGGTCACTGAGGGATGAAGGAGGCGAGTGTGCAGTGGAGAGTCAGGGTCGGGCTAGGTCACTGAGGGATGAAGGAGGCGAGTGTGCAGTGGAGAGTCAGGGTCGGGCTAGGTCACTGAGGGATGAAGGAGGCGAGTGTGCAGTGGAGAGTCAGGGTCGGGCTAGGTCACTGAGGGATGAAGGAGGCGAGTGTGCAGTGGAGAGTCAGGGTCGGGCTAGGTCACTGAGGGATGAAGGAGGCGAGTGTGCAGTGGAGAGTCAGGGTCGGGCTAGGTCACTGAGGGATGAAGGAGGCGAGTGTGCAGTGGAGAGTCAGGGTCGGGCTAGGTCACTGAGGGATGAAGGAGGCGAGTGTGCAGTGGAGAGTCAGGGTCGGGCTAGGTCACTGAGGGATGAAGGAGGCGAGTGTGCAGTGGAGAGTCAGGGTCGGGCTAGGTCACTGAGGGATGAAGGAGGCGAGTGTGCAGTGGAGAGTCAGGGTCGGGCTAGGTCACTGAGGGATGAAGGAGGCGAGTGTGCAGTGGAGAGTCAGGGTCGGGCTAGGTCACTGAGGGATGAAGGAGGCGAGTGTGCAGTGGAGAGTCAGGGTCGGGCTAGGTCACTGAGGGATGAAGGAGGCGAGTGTGCAGTGGAGAGTCAGGGTCGGGCTAGGTCACTGAGGGATGAAGGAGGCGAGTGTGCAGTGGAGAGTCAGGGTCGGGCTAGGTCACTGAGGGATGAAGGAGGCGAGTGTGCAGTGGAGAGTCAGGGTCGGGCTAGGTCACTGAGGGATGAAGGAGGCGAGTGTGCAGTGGAGAGTCAGGGTCGGGCTAGGTCACTGAGGGATGAAGGGAGGCGAGTGGTGCAGTGGAGAGTCAGGGTCGGGCTAGGTCACTGAGGTGAATGAAGGAGGCGAGTGTGGCAGGTGGAGAGTCCAGGGTCGAGGCTCGGTCACTAACTGATGAAGGAAGGCGAGTGTGCAGTGGAGAGTCAGGGTCGGGCAAGGTCACTAATGATGAAGGAGCGATGTGAGCAGTGGAGAGTCAGGGTCGGGCTAGGTCACTGAGGATAAAGGAGGCGAGTGTGTCAGTGGAAGAGTCACGGGTCGGGCACGGTCACTGAGCGATGAAGGAGGCGAAAGTGTGCAGTGGAGAGTCAGGTGAGGGCTAGGTCACTGAGTGAAGCAGGAGAGCGAGCTGTGCAGCTGGAGAGTCAGGGTCGGAGCTCGGTCATCTGAGGGATTGAGGTCGGCTAGTGTGCAGTGGACGAGTCAGGGTCGGGCTCGGGTCCACTGAGGGATGCAGGAGGCGACTACAGTGTGCAGTGCGAGAGTCCAGGGTCGGGCTAGGGTCACTGGAAGGGATGAAGGAGGCGAGTGTGCAGTGGAGCGTCAGGGTCGGGCTAGGTCACTGAGGATGAAGGAGGCGAGTGTGCAGTGGAGAGTCAGGGTCGGCTAGGTCACTGAGGGATGAAGGAGGCGAGTGTGCAGTGGAGAGTCAGGGTCGGGCTAGGTCACTGAGGGATGAAGGAGGCGAGTGTGCAGTGGAGAGTCAGGGTCGGGCTAGGTCACTGAGGGATGAAGGAGGCGAGTGTGCAGTGGAGAGTCAGGGTCGGGCTAGGTCACTGAGGGATGAAGGAGGCGAGTGTGCAGTGGAGAGTCAGGGTCGGGCTAGGTCACTGAGGGATGAAGGAGGCGAGTGTGCAGTGGAGAGTCAGGGTCGGGCTAGGTCACTGAGGGATGAAGGAGGCGAGTGTGCAGTGGAGAGTCAGGGTAGGCTAGGTCACTGAGGGATGAAGGAGGCGAGTGTGCAGTGGAGAGTCAGGGTCGGGCTAGGTCACTGAGGGATGAAGGCGGCGAGTGTGCAGTGGAGAGTCAGGGTCGGGCTCGGTCACTGAGGGATGAAGGAGGCGAGTGTGCAGTGGAGAGTCAGGGTCGGGCTAGGTCACTGAGGGATGAAGGAGGCGAGTGTGCAGTGGAGAGTCAGGGTCGGGCTAGGTCACTGAGGATGAAGGAGGCGAAGTGTGCAGTGGAGAGTCAGGGTCGGGCAGAGGTCACTGAGGGATGAAGGAGGCGAGTGTGCAGTGGAGAGTCAGGGTCGGCTAGTCAACTGAGGGATGAAGAGGCAGTGTGCAGTGGAGAGTCAGGGTCGGGCTAGGTCACTGAGGGATGAAGGAGGCGAGTGAGCGAGGAGAGTCAGGTCGGGCTCTGCTCACTGAGGGATGAAGGAGGCGAGTGTGCAGTGGAGAGTCAGGGTAGGGCTAGGTCACTGAGGATGAGGAGGCGAAGTGTGCAGTGGAGAGTCAGGGTCGGGCTCGGTCACTGAGGGATGAAGGAGGCGAGTGTGCAGTGGAGAGTCAGGTCGGGTAGGTCACTGAGGGATGAAGGAGGCGAGTGTGCAGTGGAAGAGTCAGTGGTCGGGCTAGGTCACTGAGGGATGAAGGAGGCGAGTGTGCAGTGGAGAGTCGGTCGGGCTAGGTCACTGAGGGATGAAGGAGGCGAGTGTGCAGTGGAGAGTCAGGGTCGGGCTAGGTCACTGAGGGATGAAGGAGGCGAGTGTGCAGTGGAGAGTCAGGGTCGGGCTCGGTCACTGAGGGATGAAGGAGGCGAGTGAGCAGTGGAGAGTCAGGTCGGGCTAGGTCACTGAGGGATGAAGGAGGCGAGTGTGCAGTGGAGAGTCAGGGTCGGGCTAGGTCACTGAGGGATGAAGGAGGGCGAGTGTGCAGTGGAGAGTCAGGGTCGGGCTAGGTCACTGAGGGATGAAGGAGGCGAGTGTGCAGTGGAGAGTCAGGGTCGGGCTAGGTCACTGAGGGATGAAGGAGGCGAGTGTCAGTGGAGAGTCAGGGTAGGGCTCGGTCACTGAGGGATGAAGGAGGCGAGTGTGCAGTGGAGAGTCAGGGTCGGGCTAGGTCACTGAGGGATGAAGGAGGCGAGTGTGCAGTGGAGAGTCAGGGTCGGGCTAGGTCACTGAGAGGATGAAGGAGGCGAGTGTGCAGTGGAGAGTCAGGGTCGGGCTAGGTCACTGAGGGATGAAGGAGGCGAGTGTGCAGTGGAGAGTCAGGGTCGGGCTAGGTCACTGAGGGATGAAGGAGGCGAGTGTGCAGTGGAGAGTTAGCGTCGGGCTGGGTCACTGAGGGATGAAGGAGGCGAGTGTGCAGTGGAGAGTCAGGGTCGGGCTAGGTCACTGAGGGATGGAGGAGGCGAGTGTGAAGTGGAGAGTCAGGGTCGGGCTAGGTCACTGAGGGATGAAGGAGGCGAGTGTGCAGTGGAGAGTCAGGACTCGGGCTGGTCACTGAGGGATGAAGGAGTCGAGTGTGCAGTGGAGAGTCAGGGTCGGGCTAGGTCACTGAGGGATGAAGGAGGTGAGTGTGCAGTGGAGAGTCAGGGTCGGGCTAGGTCACTGAGGGATGAAGGAGGCGAGTGTGCAGTGGAGAGTCAGGGTCGGGCTAGGTCACTGAGGGATGAAGGAGGCGAGTGTGCAGTGGAGAGTCAGGGTCGGGCTAGGTCACTGAGGGATGAAGGAGGCGAGTGTGCAGTGGAGAGTCAGGGTCGGGCTAGGTCACTGAGGGATGAAGGAGGCGAGTGTGCAGTGGAGAGTCAGGGTCGGGCTAGGTCACTGAGGGATGAAGGAGGCGAGTCTGCAGTGGAGAGTCAGGGTCGAGCTAGGTCACTGAGGGATGAAGGAGGCGAGTGTGCAGTGGAGAGTCAGGGTCGGGCTGGTCACTGAGGGATGAAGGAGGTGAGTGTGCAGTGGAGAGTCAGGGTCGGGCTAGGTCACTGAGGGATGAAGGAGGCGAGTGTGCAGTGGAGAGTCAGGGTCGGGCTAGGTCACTGAGGGATGAAGGAGGCGAGTGTGCAGTGGAGAGTCAGGGTCGGGCTCGGTCACTGAGGGATGAAGGAGGCGAGTGTGCAGTGGAGAGTCAGGGTAGGGCTAGGTCACTGAGGGATGAAGGAGGCGAGTGTGCAGTGGAGAGTCAGGGTCGGGCTAGGTCACTGAGGGATGAAGGAGGCGAGTGTGCAGTGGAGAGTCAGGGTAGGGCTAGGTCACTGAGGGATGAAGGAGGCGAGTGTGCAGTGGAGAGTCAGGGTCGGGCTAGGTCACTGAGGGATGAAGGAGGCGAGTGTGCAGTGGAGAGTCAGGGTCGGGCTAGGTCACTGAGGATGAAGGAGGCGAGTGTGCAGTGGAGAGTCAGGGTAGGCTAGGTCACTGAGGGATGAAGGGGGCGAGTGTGCAGTGGAGAGTCAGGGTCGGGCTAGGTCACTGAGGGATGAAGGAGGCGAGTGTGCAGTGGAGTCAGGGTCGGGCTAGGTCACTGAGAGATGAGGAGGCGAGTGTGCAGTGGAGAGTCAGGGTCGGGCTAGGTCACTGTGGGATGAAGGAGGCGAGTGTGCAGTGGAGAGTCAGGGTCGGGCTAGGTCACTGAGGGATGAAGGAGGCGAGTGTGCAGTGGAGAGTCAGGGTCGGGCTAGGTCACTGAGGGATGAAGGAGGCGAGTGTGCAGTGGAGAGTCAGGGTCGGGCTAGGTCACTGAGGGATGAAGGAGGCGAGTGTGCAGTGGAGAGTCAGGGTCGGGCTAGGTCACTGAGGGATGAAGGAGGCGAGTGTGCAGTGGAGAGTCAGGGTCGGGCTAGGTCACTGAGGGATGAAGGAGGCGAGTGTGCAGTGGAGAGTCAGGGTCGGGCTAGGTCACTGAGGGATGAAGGAGGCGAGTGTGCAGTGGAGAGTCAGGGTCGGGCTAGGTCACTGAGGATGAAGGAGGCGAGTGTGCAGTGGAGAGTCAGGGTCGGGCTAGGTCACTGAGGGATGAAGGAGGCGAGTGTGCAGTGGAGAGTCAGGGTCGGGCTAGGTCACTGAGGGATGAAGGAGGCGAGTGTGCAGTGGAGAGTCAGGGTCGGGCTAGGTCACTGAGGGATGAAGGAGGGCGAGTGTGCAGTGGAGAGTCAGGGTCGGGCTAGGTCACTGAGGGATGAAGGAGGCGAGTGTGCAGTGGAGAGTCAGGGTCGGGCTAGGTCACTGAGGATGAAGGAGGCGAGTGTGCAGTGGAGAGTCAGGGTCGGGCTAGGTCACTGAGAGATGAAGGAGGCGAGTGTGCAGTGGAGAGTCAGGGTCGGGCGAGGTCACTGAGGGATGAAGGAGGCGAGTGTGCAGTGGAGAGTCAGGGTCGGGCTAGGTCACTGAGGGATGAAGGAGGCGAGTGTGCAGTGGAGAGTCAGGGTCGGCTCGGTCACTGAGGGATGAAGGAGGCGAGTGTGCAGTGGAGAGTCAGGGTCGGGCTCGGTCACTGAGGATGAAGGAGGCGAGTGTGCAGTGGAGAGTCAGGGTCGGGCCAGGTCACTGATGGATGAAGGAGGCGAGTGTGCAGTGGAGAGTCAGGGTCGGGCTCGGTCACTGAGGATGAAGGAGGCGAGTGTGCAGTGGAGAGTCAGGGTCGGGCTCGGTCACTGAAGGATGAAGGAGGCGAGTGTGCAGTGGAGAGTCAGGATCGGGCTCGGGGGATGAAGGAGGCGAGTGTGCAGTGGAGAGTCAGGGTCGGGCTCGGTCACTGAGGATGAAGGAGGCGAGTGTGCAGTGGAGAGTCAGGGTCGGGCTCGGGGGATGAAGGAGGCGAGTGTGCAGTGGAGAGTCAGGGTCGGGCTCGGGGGATGAAGGAGGCGAGTGTGCAGTGGAGAGTCAGGGTCGGGCTCGGTCACTGAAGGATGAAGGAGGCGAGTGTGCAGTGGAGAGTCAGGGTCGGGCCAGGTCACTGATTGATGAAGGAGGCGAGTGTGCAGTGGAGAGTCAGGGTCGGGCGAGGTCACTGAGGGATGAAGGAGGCGAGTGTGCAGTGGAGAGTCAGGGTCGGGCCAGGTCACTGATTGATGAAGGAGGCGAGTGTGCAGTGGAGAGTCAGGGTCGGGCGAGGTCACTGAGGGATGAAGGAGGCGAGTGTGCAGTGGAGAGTCAGGGTCGGGCTAGGTCACTGGGTGATGAAGGAGGCGAGTGTGCAGTGGAGAGTCAGGGTCGGGCTAGGTCACTGAGGGATGAAGGAGGCGAGTGTGCAGTGGAGAGTCAGGGTCGGGCTCGGTCACTGGGTGATGAAGGAGGCGAGTGTGCAGTGGAGAGTCAGGGTCGGGCTCGCCTCCTTCATCCCTCAGTGACCTCACTCTGCTCTGACACGCGCCCAGTGGGCGGGCTCTGCACCCGCCGTTTCCGGTCACACCTCCCGGAGGCCCCGCCCCTGCTCAGCCCCACGTGACCCTCCCCCCCCCACCGGCGGACCGCACCGCGCATGCTCAGGACACACACCCTGGGACTTGTCAATCATCCTCCCATGCGCATGCGCACTGGGCCCCGGAGCCGTAGGCCGCCGCGCGGGGCTTTCTTTGTCAAGTCGGTGTTGGTTAAGCGCCGCAATCAGTGAGGGAAAGTGAGTTTACCCCGAGATCAGAGTGGGGGAGAGAATAAAGAGAAACACAAACCTGAGAGTCCGCGGATCCGGGCCCCGAGCGGAGCTTCTTCAGTTTGGCGGAGCGCACTCGAGGAACACGTGACCCCGGCCCACGGCCTGATTGACGGGAGCTCCCGACCAATAGGGAGCGAGCGGGGCGGGGCTGGAGGAGCGAGCCGGCGGCGGGTCCTCCAACCAATCGGGGAGCCCGAGGGGCGGGACTAGCGCCGGCTGATTGTCTGATCCGCGGGGCAGCGAGTTTCTCCAGTCCCTTGTTCAGGGCCCGGGGCCAGGGGAGGCTGTGGGCCTTTATTCCCCTTATTGGACACAAGGCTCTTTGTCTCACAACACACTGGCTCAGGTTTTAATACAGACTTTTAAATTCATGAATAAAAGCAGATAAACCCCGTGCTTCTGTGGAACAAAATAGTTAATATTTGCGAGTTATTCCCTCTGGGCTATTTGTTAGTTTCAGACAATAACAATTTGTATTTAAATAGCGTCTTTAACGTAGTAAAACGTCCCAACAGCTTACGGGAGTGTTATAAAACAAAATTTGACACCGGGTATAAACCAAGCATATGTCAACTGTGGCTCAGTTGGTCGCACTCTCTCTGAGTCAGAAGGTTGTGGATTTATGAGCACATAAATCTAGGCTGACACTCCAGTGCAGTGCTGAGAGAGTGCTGCACTGTCAGAGGTGCCATCTTTAGGATGAGACGTTAAACCGAGGCCCCGTCTGCTCTCTCAGGTGGATGTAAAAGATCCCATGGCACTATTTTGAAGAAGAGCAGGGGACTTATCCCTGGTGTCCTGGCCAATAGTTATCCATCAATCAACATAACAAAAACAGATTATCTGGTCATTAACACATTGCTGTTTGTGGGAGCTTGCTGAGCGCAAATTGGCTGCCACATTTCCCACATTACAACAGTGACTCTACTTCAAAAAGTACTTCATTGGCTGTAAAGCGCTTTGAGACGTCCAGTGGTGGTGAAAGGCGCTATATAAATGCAAGTCTTTCATATTCCCATAAGGAGGAAAGATGGGGCGTCCAAAGCTCGAGCTCCCTGGATTTCAAAGGATATAGAGGTTAAAATAAAACAGAAAAAGGAGGTTTACGACAAATGTCAGGTACAGAATACAGTCAAAAACCAGGAGAATACAGAGAGTGTGGGGGAAATTGATATATGAAGGGAGAGAATACAAGAAAGGATTAGCGGGTAACATATAAGGGAACCCAAAAATCTTCTATAAACATGAAAAGTAAAAGGATAGTTAAAGGAATGGTGGGGCCGATTAGGGACCAAATAGGAGCTCATCATACGGAGGCAGAGTGCGTGGCTGAGGTATGAATGAGTACTTAGCATCTGTCTTCACAAAAGAAGAGGATGAAGTTAATGTCGCAGTTGAGGAGGGGGGAGTAGAGAAATTGGATAGGATAAAAATAGATAGAAAGGAGGTGCTCAATAGGTTGTCATCACTCAAAGTTAACAAGTCACCCGGTCCAGATGTGATGCATCCTAGATTGCTGAGGGAAGCTAGGGTGGAGACAGCAGAAGCTCTGACCACAATCTTTCAATCTCCCTCAGATATATGGGAGTGGTGCCAGAAGACTGGAGGATTGCAAATGTTACACCCCTGTTTAAAAAAGGGGAGAGGGATAAACCTGGTAACTACAGGCCAATCAGTCTAATGTCAGTGATGGGTGAACGACTAGAGACCATTGTCAAGGACAAAATTAATTCTCACTTGGAGAAGCATGGGTTAATAAGGGATAGCCAGTCTTCTTCTTCTTCTTAGGCAGTCCCTCGGAACCGAGGATGACTTGCTTCCACATTAAAAATGAGTTCTCAGGTGACTGAGGAGTCCAATGCGGGACCTACAGTCTCTGTCACAGGTGGGGCAGACGGTGCTTGAAGGGGCGGGTGGGTGGAGTGCTTGGGTTGATGTGCGCTCCTTCTGCTCCTTGCGCTTGGCTCTGCTTGCTCCCGGCGAAGAGACTCGAGGTGTTTGGCACTTTCCCGGATGCTTCTCCTTCACTTTGTGCGGTCTTGGGCCAGGGATTCCCAGGTGTCAGTGGGGATGTTGCACTTTTTCAAGGAGGCTTTGAGGGTGTCCTTGAAGCATTTCCTCTGCCCACCTGGGGCTCTCTTGCTGTGCCGGAGCTCCGAGTGGAGCGCTTGTTTTGGGAGTCTTGTATCGGGCATGCGGACGATGTGACCCGTCCATCGGAGCTGATCGAGTGTGGGCAAAGCTTCGATGCTGAGGATGTTGGCCTGAGCGAGAACACTGACGTTGGTGTGCCTATCCTGCCAATGGATTTGCAGGATCTTGCAGAGGTACCTCTCCAGTGCTTTCAGGTGCCTGCTGTACATGGTCCATGTCTCTGAGGCATACAGCAGGGCGGGTATCACTGCTGCTCTGTAGACCATGAGCTTAGTGCTGGGTTTGAGGTCCTGGTCTTCAAACACTCTCTTCCTCAGGCGACCGAAGGCTGCACTGGCACACTGAAGGCGGTGTTGGACGTCGTCATCGACGTCTGCCCTTGTTGACAGTAGGCTCCCGAGGTATGGAAAGTGGTCCACGTTGTCCAAGGCCTTGTCATGGATTTTAATAATCGGGGGCAGTACTGTGTGGCGGGGGCAGATTGTTAGAGGACCTTTGTCTTACGGATGTTTAGTGTAAGGCCCATGCTCTCGTATGCTTCGGTGAAGATGTTGACGATGGTTTGGAGTTCGACCTCTGAGTGAGCGCAGACGCAAGTGTCGTCTGCATACTGTAATTCGACGACAGAGGATGGGACAGACCTTGGATCTGGACTGGAGGCGACGGAGGTTGAACAGTTTCCCGTTTGTTCTGTAAATTAGCTCCACTCCAGTGGGGAGCTTACTGAGGGTGAGATGGAGCATTGCAGCCAGGAAGATCGAGAATAGCGTTGGTGTGATGACACAGCCTTGCTTGACCCCGGGTCGTACGTGAATTGGGTCTGTGGTGGAACCGTTGGTCAGGATCATGGCTTGCATGTCGTCGTGAAGCAGGCGGAGGATGGTGACAAACTTTTGAGGGCAGCCGAATTTGAGGACACTCCATAATCCCTCACGGTTAACAGTGTCGAAGGCCTTTGTGAGATCAAAGAAGGCCATGTACAGCGGTTGGTGCTGTTCCCTGCATTTCTCTTGTAATTGACGTGCGGTGAAGATCATGTCCATTGTGCCCCTTAGTGGGCGGAATCCGCATTGCGACTCTGGGAGGAGCTCTTTGGCCACTGGGAGAAGGCAATTGAGGAGGATTCTTGCAATGACTTTCCCTGTGGCAGACAGCAGGGAAACTCCTCTGTAATTACCGCAATCGGACTTTTCACCTTTCTTGAAGATGGTCACAATTACGGCATCTCTGAGATCCCCTGGCATGCTCTCCTCCTTCCAGATAAGAGAAATGAGTTAATGAATTCGCGCCAGTAGTGCTTCTCCGCCATGCTTTAGTGCCTCGGCGGGCACTATGGATTTGTTAAAGGTAAATCATGTCTGACTAACCTGATTGAGTTCTTTGATGAAGTAACAGAGTGTTGATGAAGGTAGTGCAGCAGATGTTGTTTATATGGACTTTCAAAAGGCATTTGATAAAGTACCACATAAGAGACTTACTCGGAAAATAGAAGCACAGGGAATTAAAGGGCTGATGGTAATTTGGGTATATAATTGGCTAAGGGAGAGGAGACAGTGAGCAGTGCTGAGGGATGTTTTTCTGACTGGAGGGAAGTATGCAGTGGGTTCCCCCAGGGGTCGGGATTAGGACCATTGCTTTTCTTGTTATATATAACTGACCTGGACTTGGGTATAGGTGGACAAGTTTGAAGTTTACAGATGATACAAAACTTGGCAACGTAGTAAATAGTGAGCATAGTAGTAGCAGACTTCAGAAGGACAGAGACAGACTGTGAAATGAGCAGACACAAGGCAGATGAAATTAAATGAGGATAAGTGTGAAGTGATGCACTTTGGGAGAAACAACAGGGAGAGGCCGTATAATCTAAATGGGACTATTTTGAGGGGGTGCAAGAGCAGAGGGACCTGGGGGTCCATATTCACAAATCTTTGAAAGTGCCACGGCAAGTTGGTGAGGCGGTTCAGAAAGCGTATGGGATACTTGGCTTTGTAAATAGGGCCATTGAATACAAAAACAAGGAAGTTACACTAAACCTTTACAAATCACTAGTTAGGAACATAGGACAGGAGGAGGCCATTCAGCCCCTCGAGCCTGTTCCGCCATTCAATGAGATCATGGCTGATCTGTGACCTAACTCCATACACCCGCCTTTGGCCCATATCCCTTAATACCTTTGGGTAACAAAAACCTATCAATCTCAGATTTAAAATTAACAATTGATCTCGCATCAATTGCCGTTTGCGGAAGAGAGTTCCAAACTTCTACCACCCTTTGTGTGTAGAAGTGTTTCCTAATTTCACTCCTGAAAGGTCTGGCTCTAATTTTTAGACTATGCCCCGAGTCCTAGAATCCCCCACCAGCGGAAATAGTTTCTCTCTATCTACCCTATCTGTTCCCCTTAATATCCTGAAAACTTCAATCAGATCACACCTTAACCTTCTAAATTCCAGGGAACACAACCCTAATTTGTGTAATCTCCCCCCGTAACTTAACCCTTGGAGTCCGGGTATCATTCTGGTAAACCTGCGCTGCACTCCCTCCAAGGCCAATATATCCTTCCTAAGGTGTGGTGCCCAGAACTGCTCACAGTACTCCAGGTGTGGTCTAACCAGAGTTTTGTACAGCTGCAGGGTTTTGGCCTCAGCTGGAGTCTTGTGTACAGTTCTGGGCACCACACTTTAGGAAGGATGTCAAGGCGTTGAAGAGGGTACAGAGGAGGTTGACCAGGATGGTACCAGGGATGAGGGACTTCAGTGATGTGGAGAGATTGGAGAAGCTGGGATTGTTCCCCTTAGAGCAGAGAAGGTTAAGAGGAGACCTAATAGAGGTGTTCAAAATGATGAGGGGTTTTGATCGAGCAAGTAGGGAGAAACTGTTCACTCTGGCAAGTGGAGTAACCAAAGGTCACAGATTTAAAATAGTTGCTAAAAGAACTAGAGGTGAATGAGGAGAATTGTTTTCACACAGAGGGTTGTTAAGATCTGGAACGCACCATCTGAAAGGATGCTGGAATCAGGTTCCACAGGAACTTTCAAACGGTGATTGGACGTGTACTTGAAGAGGACTAGTTTGCAGAGTTCTGGGGATAAAGCTGGGGTTTGGGACTAAATTGGACAGTTCTTTCAAAGAGCCGGCACAGACACGATGGGCCAAATCACCTCCTTCTGTGCTGCTAGATTCTATGATCAGTCTGAAGACGCTGGTGTCACTTAAGGCTCTTCGAGCTTTTAAAGCTCTTCCCACAGTCAGAACATTTAAAGGGTCTCTCGTCAGTGTGAACTCGCTGGTGTGACAGGAGGGTGGATGACTGAATGAATCCCTTCCCACACACGGAGCAGGTGAACGGCCTCTCTCCAGTGTGAACTCGCTGGTGTTTCTTCAGCTCCCCGGAGCTTTTAAATCTCTTCCCACAGTCAGAACATTTAAAGGGTCTCTCGTTAGTGTGAACAAGCTGGTGTGTCAGCAGGGTGGATGATTCAGTGAATCCCTTCCCACACACTGAGCAGGTGAACGGTCTCTCCCCAGTGTATAGGTGTTGGTGTCTCTTCAGCTCCTGGGAGCTTTTAAAGCTCTTTCCACAGTCAGAACATTTAAAGGGTTTCTCGTCAGTGTGAACAAGCTGGTGTTTCTTCAGCTCCCCGGAGCTTTTAAAGCTCTTCCCACAGTCAGAACATTTAAAGGGTCTCTCGTCAGTGTGAACTCGCTGGTGTTTCTTCAGCTCCCCGGAGCTTTTAAAGCTTTTCCCACAGTCAGAACATTGAAAGGGTCTCTCGTCAGTGTGAACAAGCTGGTGTGACAGGAGGGTGGATGAATGAGTGAATCCCTTCCCACACACGGAGCAGGTGAACGGCCACTCTCCAGTGTGAACTCGCTGATGTGCCAGCAGGTTGGAGGACAAAGCGAATCCCTTCCCACACACAGAGCAGGTGAACGGCCACTCCCCAGTGTGTAGGTGTTGGTGTCTCTTCAGATCCCCGGAGCTTTTAAAGATCTTTCCACAGTCAGAACATTTAAAGGGTCTCTCGTCAGTGTGAACTCGCTGGTGTGTCTGCAGCGTGGATGACTGATTGAATCCCTTCCCACATTCAGAGCAGATGAATGTCCTCTCCCCAGTGTGAACTCGCTGGTGTCTCAGCAGGTTGGATGAGTGAGTGAATCCCTTCCCACACTCGAAGCAGGTGAATGGCCTCTCCCCAGTGTGAACTCGCTGGTGTTGCTTGAGCTCCCAGGGGCTTTTAAAACTCTTCTCACAGTTAGAACATTTAAAGGGTCTCTCCCCAGTGTGAACAAGCTGGTGTCCCTTCAGCTCCCGGGGGCTTTTAAAATTCTTCCCACAGTCAGAACAGTTAAATGGTCTCTCATCAGTGTGAACAAGCTGGTGTCTCAGCAGGTTGCAAGACTGCAAGAATCCCTTCCCACACACGGAGCAGGTGAACAGCCTCTCTGCAGTGTGAACAAGCTGGTGTCCCTTCAGATCCCCGTAACTTTTAAAGCTCTTCCCACAGTCAGGACAGTTAAACGGCCTCTCATCAGTGTGAACTCGCTGGTGTCCCTTCAGATCCTGGGGGCTTTTAAAGCTCTTCCCACAGTCAGGACAGTTAAACGGCCTCTCATCAGTGTGAACTCGCTGGTGTCCCTTCAGCTCCTGGGGGCTTTTAAAGCTCTTCCCACAGTCAGAACACTGAAACGGTCTCTCGTCAGTGTGAACTCGCTGGTGTGTTTGCAGGTGGGATGAACAAACAAATCCCTTCCCACACACGGAGCAGGTGAACGGCCTCTCCCCAGTGTGAACTCGCTGGTGTGTTTGCAGGTGGGATGAACAAACAAATCCCTTCCCACACACGGAGCAGGTGAATGGCCTCTCCCCGGTGTGAACTCGCTGGTGTGTTTGCAGGTGGGATGGATAAACAAATCCCTTTCCACACACGGAGCAGGTGAACGGACTGTCCCTGGTGTGACTGCGCCGTTGAACTTCTATTGCAGACAGGGAACTGAATCCTTTCCCACCGTCCCCACCTTTACCCGGTTTCTCCCCGGTGTGACGGTGCACGTGTCTCGCCAGGTCAGGCGATCGGCTGAATCCGCGTCCACACACCGAACACGTGTGCGGTTTGTCATCGCTGCGATCGCTGCTTTCTCCTTCCATGTGCAAAGGCCGATGATATTCAGGTCCTGATGAATCGAGCGACTCTGTCAGATCTTGACGTGTTGTTTGGTCTGAGCTTCCCGCATGTAACTGCTTCACTTCTATAACCCTGTAAAATGAGTTCAGAAAAGGATCAGAGGCAAACTGTTGTTTAATTTCCCCCTTTCCCAGCCGAGGGGCAGTGAAGCTGATTCTCAGGCTCCAGCTGCTGCACAGGTTGGTTGAAAGGATCAGCAGTAATGGCGGCTGCAATACCCACAAGCCCTGGCGCTCCAGAAAGCGCTCTGTTGACTCTGAGTCCCGCCCATGTGCTCATAGCCCCCGCGCTCTCCCTCCTGCTCCACAATCGCCCGTCCCGATCGGTCCACAACGCGCATGCTCGAGCGCACAAAACCCCGCGCTTGGAACATCAGGCGCGCATGCGGAGCCGCAACATCTGGTACGTGTGCGCGGCTCAGGTGGGGGCGAGTCGGTGTTTCGCCTCAGCCGCCAGGGAGGTGCGCATGCACAGGACGACCCAACATTCTTCCTGTCAGCAATCACACCCTCGTTTCTTTAATTAAAACAGAAAATGCTGGAAATACGCAGCAGGTCAGGCAGCATCTGTGGAGAGAGAAACAGAGTTAACGTTTCAGGTCAATGACCTTTCGTCAGAACTGCTTGTCCTTTAGTGTCAGCCAGTGGCTCAGTGGGTAGCACTCTCGCCTCTGAGTCAGAAAGTTGTGGGTTCAAATCACACTCCAGAGACTTGAGCACAAAAATCCAGGCTGACACTCCAGTGCAGTGCTGAGGGAGTGTGGCACTGTCGGAGGTGCCATTTTTTGGAGTAGACGTTAAAGCGAGGCCCCGTCTGCTCTCTCAGGTGGATGTCAAAGATCCTATGCCATTATTTTGAAGAAGAAAAGCAGAGAGGGCATGAAAAAATATTGGCAAGTAAAATCAAGGAAAACCCAAAGATGTTTTATAAATACATTAAGAGCAAGAGGATAACTAAAGTAAGAGTGGAGTCTATTAGGGACCATAAAGGTCACCTGTGTGTGGAAGTGGAAGACATGAGTATGGTTCTTAATGAATACTTTGCATCTGTTTTCACAAAAGAGAGGGACGATGCAGACATTGCAATCAGGGAGGAAGAGTGTGAAATATTAGATGAAATAAACATAGTGAAAGAGGAAGTATTAAGAGGTTTAGCATCTTTGAAAGTGGAGAAATCACCAGGCCTGGATGAAATGTATCCCAGACTGGTAAGAGAGGAAATAGCAGAGGCTCTGACCATCATTTTCTAATCCTCTCTGGCTACAGGTGTGGTCATGATGCGGAGATGCCGGTGTTGGACTGGGGTGGACAAAATTGAGAGGTCGCACAACACCAGGTTATAGTCCAACAGTTTTATTTGAAATCACAAGCTTTCGGAGCTATCGCTCCTTCCTCAGGTGAAGTAAATTGGATACAGAATCGCCAGAGCATATATAGATGGAAAAAAAAAGCATGTGTACTTTACAATTGCAGACCAATAAATTAAATCATCCTGACTATCTGCCGAGGTGTGATAAAGTTAATTAAGTCAGCCAGGAAGGTACCACATCAAAAGACATAGCAAGATACAACTGAGACAATGAGGTGTAGTCGCAGGGGTTCTAACGTGTCAAAAGCTGCCGTCTGTATGTAAAACGAAAAGCTTTAAAAAAAATTTACTTTTTTACTGGGAAAATTTTTACTTTTTTACTGGGAATCACATCTGTGAACAAGCTAACGACGACTCGAGTCCGGATCACGTCATGTATCGTGACATAAACCCAAGATCCCGATTGAGACCGTCTTCATGAGTGCGGAACTTGGCTATCAGTTTCTGCTCGATGATTTTGCGTTGTCGTGTGTTTCTAAGGTTGCCTTGGAGAACGCTTACCCGCAGATCCGAGGCTGAATGTCCTTGACTGCTGAAGTGTTCCCCGACTGGGAGGTAACAATCCTGCCTGGCGATTGTTGCGCGGTGCTCGTTCATACGTTGTCTCAGTGTCTGCATGGTCTCGCCGATGTACCATGCCGCGGTGCATTCTTTCCTGCAACGTATGAGGTAGACAACGTTGGCCGAGTCACATGAGTATGTACCATGTACCTGGTGGGTAGTGTCCTCACGTGTGATGGTGGTATCTGTGTTGATGATCTGGCATGTCTTGCAGAGTTTGCCATGGCAGGGTTGTGTGGTGTCGTGGTCGCTGTTATCCTGAAAGCTGGGTAATTTGCTGCGAACGATGGTACTTCTGAGGTTAGGCGGCTGTTTGAAGGCAAGTAGTGGAGGCGTGGGGATGGCCTTAGCGAGGTGTTTGTCGTCATCGATGACATGTTGAAGGCTGCGAAGAACATGTCGTAGTTTCTCCGCTCCGGGGAAGTACTGGACGACGTAGGGTACCCTGTTGGTTGTGTCCCGTGTTTGCCTTCTGAGGAGGTCTATGCGATTTTTCGCTGTGGCCCGTCGGAACTGTCGATCGATGAGTCGAGCGTCATATCCCGTTCTTACGAGGGCGTTTTTCAGCGTCCGTAGGTCTCCATCGCGTTCCTCCTCGTCTGAGCAGATCCTGTGTATTCGCAGGGCTTGTCCATAGGGGATGGCTTCTTTAACATGGTTAGGGTGGAAGCTGGAGAAGTGGAGCATCGTGAGGTTGTCCGTGGGCTTGCGGTAGAGTGAAGTGCTGAGGTGTCCGTCTTTGATGGAGATTCGTGTGTCCAGGAATGAGACCGATTCTGAGGAGTAGTCCATGGTGAGTTTGATGGTGGGATGGAACTTGTTTATGTTATCGTGTAGTCTTTTCAGTGATCCTTCGCCATGGGTCCAAAGGAAGAAAATGTCGTCGATGTATCTGGTGTACAGCGTTGGCTGGAGGTCCTGTGCAGCGAAGAAGTCTGTGGTGTGGTGTGGTGCCAGAGGACTGGAGAACTGCTAACGTGGTACCGTTCTTTAAAAATGGAGAAAGGGATAGACCAAGTAATTACAGGCCAGTCAGCCTAACCTCGGTGGTGGGAAAATTATTGGAAAAAGTTCTGAAGGACAGGATAAATCTT
>JASTWF010002378.1:0-10000 GCA_030390025.1 Squalus acanthias
TTGCGCACAGCAAGCTCCCACTGACAGCAATGACCATAAGCATCTGTTTTTTCTTTGAGATATTGGTTTAGGGATAAATACTGGGATAAAATGTCAGCCTCCGACCACGAGGGTGCGATGGATGGGTTCGGGTTGGGCTAGGCGCCGGTCTCTGAAGGGTCTGGTGACCTCGTTGAGTATCTAAGCCAGGTGATGTCCCTCAGACCCAGCAGTGTCTCCACAGGGAGGTTGTGGGGGGAGCCTCCATGGACCCAGCTGTTGAGGGCTTGTGACCAGTGCACCTGAATGATAGTGGGAGCGCCCTATATACGTTACCCCACCCCCGCCCCCCAATGTGGCTCCATGGTGAGGTGTTTGTTATCTCCGGACTCGCCGATTCCAACACACTCCTGGCCAACCTCCCACCTTCCACTCTCTGTAAACTGGAGATCCTTCAAACTTCTCCTGCCCCGTGTCCCTACTCGCACAGAGTCCTGTTCACCCATCACCCCCCGTGCTTGCTGACCTCAACTGGGAACGCCTCGATTTAAAATTCTCATCCTTTTCAAATCCCTCCATGGCCTCGCCCCCTCCCTATCTCTGTAACCTCCTCCAGCCCCTACAACCCTCCCTATCTCTGTAACCTCCTCCAGCCCCTACAAACCACCCTATCTCTGTAACCTCCTCCAGCCCCTACAACCCTCCCTATCTCTGTAACCTCCTCCAGCCCCTACAACCCTCCCTATCTCTGTAACCTCCTCCAGCCCCTACAATCCACCGCGTCTCTGTAACCTCCTCCAGCCCCTACAACCCTCCCTATCTCTGTAACCTCCTCCAGCCCCTACAACCCTCCCTATCTCTGTAACCTCCTCCAGCCCCTACAACCCTCCCTATCTCTGTAACCTCCTCCAGCCCCTACAACCCTCCCTATCTCTGTAACCTCCTCCAGCCCCTATACCCCTCCCTATCTCTGTAACCTCCTCCAGCCCCCTACAACCCTCCCTATCTCTATAACATCCTCCAGCCCCCACAACCCTCCCTATCTCTGTAACCTCCTCCAGCCCCGACAACCCTCCCTATCTCTGTAACCTCCTCCAGCCCCTACAACCCTCCCTATCTCTGTAACCTCCTCCAGCCCCCTACAACCCTCCCTATCTCTGTAACCTCCTCCAGCCTCCTACAACCCTCCCTATCTCTGTAACCTCCTCCAGCCCCTACAACCCTCCCTATCTCTGTAACCTCCTCCAGCCCCTACAACCCTCCCTATCTCTGTAACCTCCTACAGCCTCTACAACCCTCCCAGATCTCTGCGCTCCTCCGATTATGGCCTCTTGCGCATCCCCCGATTTCCATCGCTCCACCATTGGCGGCCGTGCCTTCAGCCGCCTGGGCCCCGAGCTCTGGAATTCCCTCCCTAAACCTCTCCGCCTCTCCCTCCTCCTTTAAGACGCTCCTTAAAACCGACCTCTTTGACCAAGCTTTTGGTCGCCTGTCCTAATATCTCCTTATGTGGCTCGGGGTCAAACTTTGTTTGATAATCGCTCCTGTGAAGCGCCCTGGGACGTTTTACTGTGTCGTTGTTGCGGTCCATGGGTGTCAGGGATCTGTCACCCTCTTCAGGAATGCAGACTCGTTGCTTCTCAAACATGGCTGGTCTCAACCTATAATGGCCCCCTCTTCAATCGTTTCCCCTCAACCAACATCACTAAAAAAAAACTCACCAGATGATCTGGCTCATTATCACATTGCTGTTTGTGGGAGCTTGCTGTGCGCAAAATGGCTGCCGCATTTCCTACATTACACAGTACCGCCCCTCCGATAGTGTGGCACTCCCTCAGCACTGCCCCTCCGACAGTGCAGCGCTCCCTCAGTACTGCCCCTCGAACAGTCCTGCACTCCCTCAGTACCGCCCCTCCGATAGTGTGGCACTCCCTCAGTACTGCCCCTCCGACAGTGCGGCGCTCCCTCAGTACTGCCTCTCCGACAGTGCAGCGCTCCCTCAGTACTGCCCCTCCGACAGTGCGGAGCTCCCTCAGTACCGCCCCTCCGACAGTGCGGCGCTCCCTCAGTACTGCCCCTCCAGCAGTGCAGTGCTCCCACAGTACTGCCACTCTGACAGTGCGGCGCTCCCTGAGTACTGCACCTCCGACAGTGCGGCGCTCCCTGAGTACTGCACCTCCGACAGTGTGGCGCTCCCTCAGTACTGCCCCTCCGACAGTGCGGCACTCCCTCAGTACTGCACCTCCGACAGTGCGGCGCTCCCTCAGTACTGCCCCTCCGACAGTGCGGTGCTCCCTCAGTACCGCCCCTCCGACAGTGCGACGCTCCCTCAGTACTGCCCCTCCGACAGTGCCGCGCTCCCTCAGTACTGCCCCTCCGACAGTGCAGCGCTCCCTCAGTACTGCCCCTTCGACAGTGCGGGGCTCCCTCAGTACCGCCCCTCCGACAGTGCGGCACTCCTTCAGTACTGCCCCTCCGACAGTGCAGCGCTCCCTCAGTACTGCCCCTCTGACAGTGCGGCGCTCCCTCAGTACTGCCCCGACAGTGCAGCGCTCCCTCAGTACTGCCCCCTCCAACAGTCCTGCACTCCCTCAGTACCGCCCCTCCGATAGTGCGGGGCTCCCTCAGTACCGCCCCTCCGACAGTGCGGCACTCCTTCAGTACTGCCCCTCCGACAGTGCAGCGCTCCCTCAGTACTGCCCCTCTGACAGTGCGGCGCTCCCTCAGTACTGCCCCTCTGACAGTGCAGCGCTCCCTCAGTACTGCCCCGACAGTGCAGCGCTCCCTCAGTACTGCCCCTCCGACAGTGCGGCGATCCCTCAGTACTGCCCCTCCGACAGTGCAGCGCTCCCTCAGTACTGCCCCTCCGACAGTGCAGCACTCCCTCAGTACTGCCCCTCCGAAGGTGCGGCGCTCCCTCAGTACTGCCCCGCCGACAGTGTGGCGCTCCCTCAGTACTGCCCCTCCGACAGTGCGGGGCTCGCTCAGTACTGCCCCTCCGACTGTGCGGCGCTCCCTCAGTACTGCCCCTCTGACAGTGCGGCGCTCCCTCAGTATTGCCCCTCCGACAGTGCGGCGCTCCCTCAGTACTGCCCCTCTGACAGTGCGGGGCTCCCTCAGTACTGCCCCTCCGACAGTGCGGGGCTCCCTCAGTACTGCCCCTCCGACAGTGCGGCGCTCCCTCAGTACTGCCCCTCCGACAGTGCGGCGATCCCTCAGTACCGCCCCTCCGACAGTGCGACGCTCCCTCAGTACTGCCCCTCCGACAGTGCGACGCTCCCTCAGTACTGCCCCTCCGACAGTGCGACGCACCCTCAGTACTGCCCCTTCCGACACTGCGGCGCTCCCTCAGTACTGCCCCTCCGACAGTGCGGCGCTCCCTCAGTATTGCCCCTTCGACAGGCCATTCAGCCCCTCAAGCCTGTTCCACCATTCAATTAGATCATGGCTGATCTGTATCTTAACTCCATTTACCCGCCTTGGTTCTGTGACCCTTAATACCCTCACCCAACGAAAATCTATCAATCTCAGACTTGAAATTTCCAATTGACCCGCAACCACAGTTTTCTTGGGAGAGAGTTCCAGATTTCCACCGCCCTTTGTGTGAAGAAGTGCTTCCTGACATCACCCCTGAACGGCCTGGCTCTAATTTTAAGGTTCTGCCCCCTTGTTCTGGACTCCCCCCACCAGAGGAAATAGTTTCTCTCTCTCTCTCTAACCTATCGAATCCTTTAATCATGAGGTCGAAGATCAGCCATGATCTTACTGAACTCTCTTGATTCGGGGGGTTGAAATTTTAATTTTAAATCTGAGATTGATAGATTCTTGTTGACCAAAGGTATTAAAGATATGGGCTAAAGGCGGGTAGATGGAGTTGGGTCACAGGTCAGCCATGATCTCATTGAATGGCGGAACAGGTTCAGGGGGTTAAATGGCCTCCTTCTGTTCCTATTTCGTATGTTTTTCTGCGCTGTATCATTCTATAATTCTATGAATTCAATATTGAGGCCGGAAGGCTGTAAAGTGCCGGTTAAGCAACGCCTCGATTTTAAAATTCTCGTCCTTGTTTTCAATTCCCTCCATGGCCTCCTCGCCTCGCTCCCTATCTTTGTAACCTCCTCCAGCCCCTACAACCCTCCCTATCTCTGTAACCGCCTCCAGCCCCTACAACCCTCCCTATCTCTGTAACCTCCTCCAGCCGCTACAACCCTCCCTATCTCTGTAAACTCCTCCAGCCCCTACAACCCTCCCTATCTCTGTAACCCCCTCCAGCCCCTACAACCCTCCCTATCTCTGTAACCCCCTCCAGCCCCTACAACCCTCCCTATCTCTGTAACCTCCTCCAGCCACCTACAACCCTCCCTATCTCTGTAACCTCCTCCAGCCCCTACAACCCTCCCTATCTCTGTAACCCCCTCCAGCCCCTACAACCCTCCCTATCTCTGTAACCTCCTCCAGCCCCTACAACCCTCCCTATCTCTGTAACCTCCTCCAGCCCTACAACCTTCCCTATCTCTGTAACCTCCTCCAGCCCCTACAACCCTCCCTATCTCTGTAACCTCCTCCAGCCCCCTACAACACTCCCTATCTCTGTAACCTCCTCCAGCACTACAACCTTCCCTATCTCTGTAACCTCCTCCAGCCCCTACAACCCTCCCTATCTCTGTAACCTCCTCCAGCCCCCTACAACCCTCCCTATCTCTGTAACCTCCTCCAGCCCTACAACCCTCCCTATCTCTGTAACCTCCTCCAGCCCCTACAACCCTCCCTATCTCTGTAACCTCCTCCAGCCCCTACAACCCTCCCTATCTCTGTAACCTCCTCCAGCCCCCTACAACCCTCCCTATCTCTGTAACCTCCTCCAGCCCTACAACCCTCCCTATCTCTGTAACCTCCTCCAGCCCCTACAACCCTCCCTATCTCTGTAACCTCCTCCAGCCCCTACAACCCTCCCTATCACTGTATCCTCCTCCAGCCCCTACAAACCGCCCTATCTCTGTAACCTCCTCCAGCCCCTACAACCCTCCCTATCTCTATAACCTCCTCCAGCCCCTACAACCCTCCCTATCTCTATAACCTTCTCCAGCCCCTACAACCCTCCCTATCTCTGTAACCTCCTCCAGCCCTACAACCGTCCCAGATCTCTGCGCTCCTCCAATTCTGGCCTCTCGCACATCCCCCGATTTCCATCGCTCCACCATTGGCGGCCGTGCCTTCAGCCGCCTGGGCCCCGAGCTCTGGAATTCCCTCCCTAAACCATTCCGCCTCTCTCTCCTCCTTTAAGACGCTCCTTAAAACCTCCCTCTTTGACCCAGCTTTTGGTCACTCGTCCTAATATCTCCTCATGTGGCTCGGTGTCAAATTTGTTTGATAATCGCTGCTGTGAAGCACCCTGCGACGTTTTACTGTGTTAAAGGCGCTATATAAATGCAAGGTGGTTGTTTTTATTCGTTTATGGGATGTAGGCGTCGCTGGCAAGGCCGGCATTTATTGCCCATCCCTAGTCGCCCTTGAGAAGGTGGTGGTGAGCTGCCTTCTTGAACCGCTGCAGTCCGTGTGGTGAAGGTGCTCCCACAGTGCTGTTAGGGAGGGAGTTCCAGGATTTTGACCCAGCGACGATGAAGGAACGGCCGATATATTTCCAAGTCAGGATGGTGTGTGACTTGGAGGGGAACTTGGAGGTGGTGGTGTTCCCATGCGCCTGCTGCCCTTGTCCTTCTAGGTGGAAGAGGTGGCGGGTTTGGGAGGTGCTGCTGAAGAAGCCTTGGTGAATTGCTGCAGTGCAGCTTGTAGATGGTACACACTGCAGCCACGGTACGCCGGTGGTGGAGGGAGTGAATGTTTAAGGTGGTGGATGGGGTGCCAATCAAGCGGGCTGCTTTGTCCTGGATGGTGTCGAGCTTCAAGAGTGTTGTTGGAGCTGCACTCATCCAGGCAAGTGGGGAGTATTCCATCACAGTCCTGCCTTGTGCCTTGTAGATGGTGGAAAGGCTTTGTGGGGTCAGGAGGTGAGACACTCGCCGGTGCTGTGGTTGTCCCTATTATGAGAGATGAAGTTTCGCCCTCTCCTGTACTGAGTTGGATTCCAGGCCCTTGAGTTGAGCCTTTGGCCCTCCATTCACCATGACATTTCTGCAGCTACCGATCTGCTCAACCACACCCTCACCAACACCTTTGATGCCCTAGTCCCGATTAAAACCATTACTCTCCCTCACCCTGGCCGTTCCCCCTGGTACGGCCCTCATCTTCGCTCCCTTAAGTCCAAGGGACGCAGACTCGAACGGATATCTTCTTCTTCTTAGGCAGTCCCTGGGAACCGGGGATGACTTGCTTCCACACTAAAAATGAGTTCTCAGGTGACAGATGAGTCCAATGCGGGACCTACAGTCTCTGTCACAGGTGGGGCAGACGGTGGTTGAAGGGGCGGGCGGGTGGGGTGCTTGGGTTGATGTGCGCTCCTTCCGCTGTTTGCGCTTGGCTTCCGCTTGCTCCCGGCAAAGAGACTCGAGGTGTTTGGCGCCTTCCCGGATGCTTCTCCTCCACTTTGTGCGGTCTTGGGGCCAGGGATTCCCAGGTGTCGGTGGGGATGTTTACACTTTTTCAAGGAGGGTGTCCTCGAAGCATTTCCTCCGCCCAACCTGGGGCTCTCTTGCCGTGCCGGAGCTCCGAGTAGAGCGCTCGTTTTGGGAGTCTCGTATCGGGCATGCGGACAATGTGGCCCGTCCATCGGAGCCGATCGAGCGTGGTCAAAGACATGGCGGACAACTGGCGGAGCCATTCGCCGCCCGAGCTGGCCGGGCCACGCAAAGCACGATCGGGTCCTGCTCTCGTCCGCCAAAAATTGCTCGCTGTTCCAGAATCATGCGAAGACACGAGGTTGAAGCCGCTGCATCATTGCAAGTTCTTGCGTGGCAACCGTGACCGTTTTGCAACAGCTGTGCGAAGAGTAATGATGATAATCTGAAGTGCATCAGGCACCGAGATAAGTTCTCCGAACGGGACAGGCAGTCTGTCTGCAGCCCCCAGTGGCGTGCCTGTCACACCTCCCCACAATGGGCTTCCTGTCACGCAGTGAGGATCTATATATACACCACGCACACAATGGACAGAAGGTTTTCCAAGCTATTTTTAGGTAAGGTCTTCAGCTTGTTCTTCTGTTTCCTTGGCCAGCTCAGCAGGAAGCCCGCGTGCAACGAAGGCGAGCCTCTGTTTCGTGCGCGTGTTGCCGAGACGCCGAGTGATGCTCGTCGGTCTGCGGGCTCAGCGATGGGGGGGCCCCCGGCTTTGACAGCACAGGCGCACGCAGGACAGAAAAAGGAAAAGATTTTGCATCTCTCCAGCACCTTTCACCACCTCAGGACGTCCCAAAGCGCTTCACAGCCAATGGAAGTAGTTTTATTTACATAGAAACATAGAAACATAGAAGATAGGAGCAGGAGTCGGCCATTCGGCCCCTCGAGCCTGCTCCGCCATTCGATGAGATCATGGCTGATCATCCAAACTCAGTACCCTGTACCTGCCTTCTCCCCATATCCCTTGATCCCTTTAGCTTTAAGAAATATATCTAACTCATTTCTGAATATATTTAATGACTTGGCCTCAACTACCTTCTGTGGTAGAGAATTCCATAGGTTCACCACTCTCTGGGTGAAGAAATTCCTCCTCATCTCAGTCCTAAATGGCTTACCCCTTATCCTTAGACTGTGACCCCTGGTTCTGGACTCTCCGACCATCGGGAACATTCTTCCTGCATCCAGTTTGTCCAGACCTGTCAGAATTTTATATGTTTCGATGAGATCCCCTCTCAATCTTCTATACTCCAGCGAGTATAATTTTTTGAAGTGTGGTCACTGTTGTAATGTAGGAAACACGGACAGCCGATACGCGCACAGCAAGCTCCCACAAACAGCAATGTGACAATGACCTGACGTTGGTGGAGCGATAAATATTGGCCCCAACGATGGTGCATCTTAGGGGGAACATTGCCGACAACCCTCCCAGATCTCTGCGCTCCTCCAATTCTGGCCTCTTGCGCATTCCCCCGATTTCCATCGCTCCACCATTGGCAGCCGTGCCTTCACCTGCCTGGGCCCCCAGCTCTGGAATTCCCTCCCTAAACCTCTCCGCCTCTCTCTCTCCTCCTCTAAGACGCTCCTTAAAAACCGACCTCTTTGACCAAGCTTTTGGTCGCCTGTCCTAATATCTCCTCATGTGGCTCGGTGTCAAAAGAGAAGTGGGGTTAACGCTTGAAGGGGGAAAATGTACAGGGATATGGGGAGTGACATGAATCTTGCCATTCATGTCTGAAGTAATACTGGGCGGCCTGCTGGTGGCGCTGTCCAGGGAGAGTATAAATACTTGGCCATGGGCCCAGCTTGCTTAGGACATTCCTCAACAGGAACTAGCGAAGGACACAACTAGATCTCCATGTTGAAAAACAGTTGATTAAAGCTTTGTTCAATGCTTAGACCACGTGCCTAGTAGTTTTATTACGTATGGGAGTGGGACCAATTGGACAGCTCTACCATACAGCTGGCACAGATACAATGGGCTGAATGGACATCTTCTGTGCTGGACCGATCTAGCCAGAGAATCACCTGCAACGGCTTCTCTTCCCGCTCCCGCACCATTACCTCTGGTGTCCCCCAAGGATCTATCCTTGGCCCCCCTCTCCTATTTCTCATCTACATGCTGCCCCTTGGCGACATCATCCGAAAACACAGCGTCAGTTTCCACATGTACGCTGACGACACCCAGCTCTACCTCACCACCACTTCTCTCAACCCCTCCACGGTCTCTAAATTGTCAGACTGCTTTTCCGACATCCAGTTCTGGATGAGCAGAAATTTTCTCCGATTAAATATTGGGAAGACCGAAGCCATTGTTTTCGGTCACCGCCACAAACTCCGTTCCCTAGCCACCGACTCCATCCCTCTCCCTAACATCTGTCTGAGGCTGAACCACACTGTTCGCAACCTTGGTGTCATATTTGACCCTGAAATGAGCTTCCAACCACATATCCGCGGCATAACAAAGACCGCCTACTACCACCTCCGTAACATCGCCCGTCTCCGCCCCTGCCTCAGCTCATCCGCTGCTGAAACCCTCATCCAGGCCTTTGTTACCTCTAGACTTGACTATTCCAACGCACTCCTGGCTGGCCTCCCACATTCCACCCTACGTAAACTTGAGGTCATCCAAAGCTCGGCTGCCCGTGTCCTAACTCGCACCAAGTCCCATTCGCCCATCACCCCTGTGCTCGCTGACCTACATTGGCTCCCGGTTAAGCAACGCCTCGATTTCAAAATTCTCATCCTTGTTTTCAAATCCCTCCATGGCCTCCTCACCCCTCCCTCTCTCTGTAACCTCCTCCAGCCCTCTACAACCCTCCCTATCTCTGTAACCTCCTCCAGCCCCCTACAACCCTCCCTATCTCTGTAACCTCCTCCAGCACCCTCGCCCCCTCCCTATCTCTGCGCTCCTCCAATTCTGGCCTCTCGCGCATCCCCCCCGATTTCCATCGCTCCACCATTGGCGGCCGTGCCTTCAGCCGCCTGGGCCCCGAGCTCTGGAATTCCCTCCCTAAACCTCTCCGCCTCTCTCTCTCCTCCTTTAAGACGCTCCTTAAAACCGACCTCTTTGACCCAGCTTTTGGTCGCCTGTCCTAATATCTCCTTATGTGGCTCGGTGTCAAATCTTTTGTGCGATTTACGCTCCTGTGAAGCGCCCTGGGAGGTTAATGGCGCTGTATAATGGCTAGTTATTCCGAAGGGCTGAGTCTCGCTCTGTTGAGGGGCGATCCTTCGATGGGCAGTCCAGAGATTGGAACCCTTGGGCCTCCCCATCATTGCCTGGCTGCCGATGTGGATCATCGACTTAATGCATTCTGCACGTGTCAAGATATCTGCAGAGGGAGATCCCTGGAGGGAGCAGTGACCTTTTGCCGATGATTATTTTAGTGTGGGACTGGTACAACCCGTACTTATCATCGCAGCTCCATTGTGCGACTGATTCCCCCGGG
>JASTWF010002378.1:15000-29014 GCA_030390025.1 Squalus acanthias
GCCATTCGGCCCTTCGAGCCTGCTCCGCCATTCAATGAGATCATGGCTGATCTTTTGCCTCAACTCCATTCACCAGCCCTATCGCCATATCTCTTGATGCCCTTACTAGTCAGAAATCTATCAACTTCTGTTTTGAATAGACCCAATGATTGAGCCTCCACAGCCCCCTGGGGTGGAGAATTCCAAAGATTCACCACCCTCTGTGTGAAGAAATTTCTCCTCATCTCAGTCGTGAATGGCCTACCCTTTATCCTGAGACTGTGGCCCCTGGTTCTAGACTCCCCAGCCAAGGGAAACATTCTCCCAGCATCCACCCTATCAAGCTTGTAATAATTTTGTATGCTTCAATGAGATCCCTTCTCATTCTTCTGAATTCAAGAGAATACAGGCCTAGTTTACTCAATCTCTTCTCATACGACAGTCCCGCCATCCCAGGAATCAATCTCGTGAACCTTCGTTGCACTCCCTCTATGGCAAGTATATCCTTCCTTAGGTAAGGAGACCAAAATTGTACACAGTACTCCAGGTGTGGTCTCACCGAGGCCCTATATAATTGCAGTAAGAATTCTTTACTCCTGTACTCAAATGCTCTTGTAATGAAGGCCAGCATACCATTTGCCTTCCTAATGGCTTGCTGCACCTGCACATTCACTTTCAGTGACTCATGTACAAGGACACCCAGGTCCCTTTGAGCATCTGCATTCCCCAATCTTTCACCATTTAGGAAATACTCTGCCTTTCTGTTTTTTCTACCAAAGTGGATAACTTCACATTTATCCACGTTACATTCCATCTGCCATGTTCTCGCCCACTCACTGAGCCTGTCGAGATCCCCCTGAAGCCTCTTCACATCCTCTTCGCAACTGACACTGCCACCCAGCTTTGTATCATCAGCAAATTTGGAAATGTTACATTTAGTCCCCTCATCCAAATCATTGATATAGGTTGTGAATAGCTGGGGCCCGAGCACCGATCCTTGCGGTACCCCACTAGTCACAGCCTGCCATCCTGAAAAAGATCCGTTTATCCCAATATATCCTTCCTGAGGTGTGGTGCCCAGAACTGCTCTCAGTACTCCAGGTGTGGTCTCACCAAGGCCCTATATAATTGGAGTAAGACTTCCTTACTCCTGTACTCAGATCCTCTTGTAATGAAGGCCAGCATACCATTTTCCTGATAGAGCTCTTTAAAACGAGGAAGGGTTTTGCCCGGGAGACTAGGATCGCTGTGAGCAATCACCGCAACACTCTCGGTCTCCGACGCTGTCGTTGTTACGGTCGGTGAACCTGGAGATAGAGAGAAGCAGTTAGGCGAAGACAATTTAATCTTCCTGATCTGGTATTATATTTGGCATGAGATTTACAAGAATGATCCCAGAACTGAGAGCTTATAACGATCAGGAAAGATTGAACAGGCTGGGGCTCCTTGCTCTAGAAAAGAGAAGGCTGAGGGACGACCTGATCGAGGTCTTTAAGAATATGAAGGGGTTTCGATAGGGTAGACGTAGAGAAGATGTTTCCACTTGTGGGGGAGACCAGAACTAGGGGCCATCAATATAAGATAGTCACTGATAAATCCAATCGGGAATTCAGGAGAAACTTCTTTACCCAGAGAGTGGTGAGAATCCTCTTGTAATGAAGGGGATCCCAGGGAGGAGATCTCAAACAGGGGGTCCCGGGGTGGGGGGGAGATCTGACACACGGGGTCCCAGGGGGGGAGATCTGATCGCTCGAGCTGATGACCGACACCAGTCACACTCTCCGCAGATTGACTTCCGGATGGGGGAAGGCCCTTCATGTGAGGTCGTAGAAAATCACATAGCACAGAAGGAGGCCATTCGGCCCATCGTGCCTGTGCCGGCTCTTTGAACGAGCTCTCCAATTAGTCCCATTCCCCCCTGCTCTTTCCCCACAGCCCTGCGAATTTTTCCCCTTCAAGTATCTCTTGCTGTCACTCTCTATGTCTGTCTCTCTCTCTGTCTCTCTCTCCCTCTCCCTCTCTCTGTCTGTTTCTCTCTCTCTGTCTCTCTCTCTCTCGCTTTCTCTGTCTCTCTCTCTCTGTCTCTGTCTCTCTCTCCCTCTCTCTCCCTCTCTCTCCCTCACTCTGTCTCTCTCTCTATGTCTGTCTCTCTCTCCCTCTCCCTCTCTCTCCCTCACTCTGTCTGTCTCTCTCTCTCTGTCTCTCTCTCTCGCTCTCTCTGTCTCTCTCTCTCTGTCTCTCTCTCTCTCCCTCACTCTGTCTCTCTCCCTCTCTCTGTCTCTCTCTCTGTCTCTCTCTCTCTCCCTCACTCTGTCTCCCTCACGCTCTGTGTCTCTCTCTCTCCCTCTCTCTGTCTCTGTCTTTCTCTCTCTCTCCCTCACTCTGTCTCTCTCTCTCTCTTCCTCTCTCCCTCACTCTGTCTCTCTCTCTCCCTCACTCTGTCTCTCTCTGTCTCTCTCTCTCTCTCCCTCACTCTGTCTCTCTCTCTGTCTCTCTCTCTGTCCCTCACTCTCTGTCTCTCTTCCCACGCTTTCTCTCTCACTTTGTCTCTCTCCGTCTCCAATTCCCCTTTTGAAAGTTACTATTGAATCTGCTTCCACCGCCCTTTCAGGCAGCGCGTTCCAGATCACAACAACTCGCTGCGGAAAAACAATTCTCCTCATCTCTCCCTCATCCTTGGTTCAGCTGCAGAGGGGGACCAGGCCCTTGCTAGCACAACATATAGAGCTCAGACAGATTGGAGAATTGCTGGCATTCGTTGAATCTTTCCTCTTCGTTGGAGAAAGCCAGAATCTTCAAGGTCATCACACTCTGTGCCTCTGGCTGGGAAGCTGTGATTTATCACCACTCTCATCACACCGAGTCTGTGCTATTTATGTGTTTCTATTGTTTAACTCGCGCTTTCCCACAACATCTCCTCCTGATCTGTCCCAGCCTTGAGGAGATAAAAAGCACAAAGGACATTTATAATTTCTTTTTAAAAATTGGCCCATCTATTGCTTTGTTTAAAGTTATTCCCCTGCCTCCCTTGAAAGGGGACAGGCTCCCACAGGGACGCAGGTTCCCCTCCCTCGGATTGTCGCCATTCTCAGCCGCCGTCGGTGGGTTTAGCACTCTCTCTCTCTCTCTCTCTCTCGGCTCAGAGTCAGAAGGTCGTGGATTCGAGCCCCCACTCCCGAGACACAAAGCCCATAATCCAGGCTGATGCTCCCCAGTGCCAGTACCGAGGGAGCGGCGCACTGTCGGAGGGGCAGTACTGAGGGAGCGGCGCACTGTCGGAGGGGCAGTACCGAGGGAGCGGCGCACTGTCGGGGGGGGCAGTACTGAGGGAGCGCCGCACTGTCGGGGGGGGCAGTACCGAGGGAGCGGCGCACTGTCGGAGGGGCAGTACTGAGGGAGCGCCGCACTGTCGGAGGGGCAGTACTGAGGGAGCGCCGCACTGTCGGAGGGGCAGTACTGAGGGAGCGGCGCACTGTCGGAGGGGCCGTACTGAGGGAGCGGCGCACTGTCGGAGGGGCAGTACTGAGGGAGCGCTGCACTGTCGGAGGGGCCGTACTGAGGGAGCGGCGCACTGTCAGAGGGGCGGTACTGAGGGAGCGCCGCACTGTCGGAGGGGCAGTACTGAGGGAGCGCTGCACTGTCGGAGGGGCAGTACTGAGGGAGCGTCACACTGTCGGGGGGGCAGTACTGAGGGAGCGTCACACTGTGGGAGGGGCAGTACTGAGGGAGCGCCGCACTGTCGGGGGGGCAGTACTGAGGGAGCGTCACACTGTGGGAGGGGCAGTACTGAGGGAGCGCCGCACTGTCGGGGGGGCAGTACTGAGGGAGCGTCACACTGTGGGAGGGGCAGTACTGAGGGAGCGCCGCACTGTCGGAGGGGCAGTACTGAGGGAGTGCCGCACTGTCGGAGAGGCAGTACTGAGGGAGCGTCGCACTGTCGGAGGGGCAGTACTGAGGGAGCGCCGCACTGTCGGAGGGGCAGTACTGAGGGAGCGCCGCACTGTCGGAGGGGCAGTACTGAGGGAGCGCCGCACTGTCGGAGGGGCAGTACTGAGAGAGCACCGCACTGTCGGAGGGGCAGTACTGAGGGAGCGGCGCACTGTCGGGGGGGGCAGTACTGAGGGAGCGCGGCACTGTCGGAGGGGCAGCACTGAGGGAGCGCCGCACTGTCGGAGGGGCAGTACTGAGGGAGCGCCGCACTGTCGGAGGGGCAGTACTGAGGGAGCGCTGCACTGTCGGAGGGGCAGTACTGAGGGAGCGGCGCACTGTCGGGGGGGCAGTACTGAGGGAGCGCGGCACTGTCGGAGGGGCAGCACTGAGGGAGCGCCGCACTGTCGGAGGGGCAGTACTGAGGGAGCGCTGCACTGTCGGAGGGGCAGTACTGAGGGAGCGCCGCACTGTCGGAGGGTCAGTACTGAGGGAGCGCCGCACTGTAGGAGGGGCAGTACTGAGGGAGCGCCACACTGTGGGAGGGACAGTACTGAGGGAGCGCTGCACTGTCGGAGGGGCAGTACTGAGGGAGCGCCGCACTGTCGGAGGGGCAGTACTGAGGGAGCGCCGCACTGTCGGAGGGGCAGTACTGAGGGAGCGTCGCACTGTCGGGGGGGGCAGTACTGAGGGAGCGCGGCACTGTCGGAGGGGCAGTACTGAGGGAGCGTCGCACTGTCGGAGGGGCAGTACTGAGGGAGCGTCGCACTGTCGGGGGGGGCAGTACTGAGGGAGCGCGGCACTATCGGAGGGGCAGCACTGAGGGAGCGCCGCACTGTCGGAGGGGCAGTACTGAGGGAGCGGCGCACTGTCGGGGGGGGCAGTACTGAGGGAGCGCGGCACTGTCGGAGGGGCAGCACTGAGGGAGCGCCGCACTGTCGGAGGGGCAGTACTGAGGGAGCGCCGCACTGTCGGAGGGGCAGTACTGAGGGAGCGCTGCACTGTCGGAGGGGCAGTACTGAGGGAGCGGCGCACTGTCGGGGGGGCAGTACTGAGGGAGCGCGGCACTGTCGGAGGGGCAGCACTGAGGGAGCGCCGCACTGTCGGAGGGGCAGTACTGAGGGAGCGCTGCACTGTCGGAGGGGCAGTACTGAGGGAGCGCCGCACTGTCGGAGGGTCAGTACTGAGGGAGCGCCGCACTGTAGGAGGGGCAGTACTGAGGGAGCGCCACACTGTGGGAGGGACAGTACTGAGGGAGCGCTGCACTGTCGGAGGGGCAGTACTGAGGGAGCGCCGCACTGTCGGAGGGGCAGTACTGAGGGAGCGGCGCACTGTCGGGGGGGCAGTACTGAGGGAGCGCGGCACTGTCGGAGGGGCAGCACTGAGGGAGCGCCGCACTGTCGGAGGGGCAGTACTGAGGGAGCGCTGCACTGTCGGAGGGGCAGTACTGAGGGAGCGCCGCACTGTCGGAGGGTCAGTACTGAGGGAGCGCCGCACTGTAGGAGGGGCAGTACTGAGGGAGCGCCACACTGTGGGAGGGACAGTACTGAGGGAGCGCCGCACTGTCGGAGGGGCAGTACTGAGGGAGCGGCGCACTGTCGGAGGGGCAGTACTGAGGGAGCACCGCACTGTCGGAGGGGCAGTACTGAGGGAGTGGCGCACTGTCGGAATGGCAGTACTGAGGGAGTGCCGCACTGTGGGAGGGGCAGTACTGAGGGAGCGGCGCACTGTCGGGGGGGCAGTACTGAGGGAGCGCCGCACTGTCGGAATGGCAGTACTGAGGGAGCGCCGCACTGTCGGAGGGGCAGTACTGAGGGAGCGGCGCACTGTCGGAGGGGCAGTACTGAGGGAGCGCCGCACTGTCGGAGGGGCAGCACTGAGGGAGCGCCGCACTGTCGGAGGGGCAGTACTGAGGGAGCGCCGCACTGTCGGAGGGGCAGTACTGAGGGAGCGCCGCACTGTCGGAGGGGCAGTACCGAGGGAGCGGCGCACTGTCGGGGGGGGCAGTACTGAGGGAGCGCCACACTGTCGGAGGGGCAGTACTGAGGGAGCGCCGCACTGTCAGAGGGGCGGTACTGAGGGAGCGCTGCACTGTCGGGGGGGCAGTACTGAGGGAGCGCGGCACTGTCGGAGGGGCAGCACTGAGGGAGCGCCGCACTGTCGCAGGGGCAGTACTGAGGGAGCGCCGCACTGTCGGAGGGGCAGTACTGAGGGAGCGCCGCACTGTCGGAGGGGCAGTACTGAGGGAGCGCCGCACTGTCGGAGGGGCAGTACTGAGGGAGCGCCGCACTGTCGGAGGGGCAGTACTGAGGGAGCGCTGCACTGTCGGAGGGGCAGTACTGAGGGAGCGCCGCACTGTCGGAGGGGCAGGTACTGAGGGAGCGCCGCACTGTAGGAGGGGCAGTACTGAGGGAGCGCCACACTGTGGGAGGGACAGTACTGAGGGAGCGCCGCACTGTCGGAGGGGCAGTACTGAGGGAGCGGCGCACTGTCGGAGGGGCAGTACTGAGGGAGCCCCGCACTGTCAGAGGGGCAGTACTGAGGGAGCGCCGCACTGTCGGAGGGGCAGGTACTGAGGGAGCGCCGCACTGGCGGAGGTGCCGTGTTTCAGATGAGACGTTAAACCGAGGCCCCGTCTGCTCTCTCGGACAGACATAAAAGATCCCACGGCCACTATTTCGAAGAAGAACAGGGGGAGTTATCCCCGGTGTCCTGAGGCCAATATTTATCATTCAACCAACATCACTAAAACAGATGATCTGGCTCATTATCACATTGCTCTTTGTGGGAGCTTGCTGTGCGCAAATTGGCTGCCGCGTTTCCGACATTACAACAGTGACCACACTTCAAAAAAAGTACTTCATTGGCTGTGAAGCGCTTTGGGACGTCCCGAGGTGGTGAAAGGCGCTGTTGAGATGGGAGTCTTTCTTTCACTCTCTTGCTCCGACTGTCAGAGTGCAGCTTGGAACAGAGTGTAAACCTGCGAGTTTAGGGGGAGGGCCAAGCAATGAAATCCACCTGGTTCACTCTCGTCCCTTTTTAGGTGACTCCAGTCCCACACCATCGTGGTTGACTCTGAACTGCTCTCTGAAGCGGCCCCTCCATTGTATCAAACCCGCTACACAGCACCACCTTCTCAAGGGACGACTCGGGATGGGCATTAAATGCCGGCCTTGCCAGCGATGCCCACACATCCCAAGAATGAATCTTTTTTTTTTGAAGTGTACGGCCAGAATGCTGAATCACGACAGCATATTCGACCTTGAGGTGCGTCACCGCCAAGATGGCTCCTGTCCTCCCTCGAAGCCCACACTCGCCCTTTCCTACAAGAGGTGAAGTATCGGGAGCAGGAACTGATTCTCTCTGCCCCCACCCCCCCTCCTTAACCCAGGGGCATTAAGATTAACTGGAATGCCCCTCCCCCTATCCCTGTGTGAGTTTAGTTAACCCAGTGCAAACTAGACACTGTCTCCATAACATCGCCCGTCTCCGCCCCTGCCTCAGCTCATCTGCTGCTGAAACCCTCACTCTGTCACCTCCAGGCTCTGACTATTCCAAAACTCCACTGCCCCGTGTCCTAACTCGCACCGAGTCCCGTTCACCCATCACCCCCGTGTTGCTCGCTGATCCTACATTGGCTCCCGGTCCGGCAACACCTCGATTAAAAAATTCTCATCCACATTTTCAAATCCCCCCTCGTTTCTCCCTATCGCTGTAACTTCTCCAGCCCTACAACCCTTCCAGATCTCTGCACTCCTCCAATTCTGGCCTCTTGCGCATCCCCCGATTTCCATCGCTCCACCATTGGCAGCCGTGTCTTCAGCTGCCTGGGCCCCGAGCTCTGGAATTCCCTCCCTAAAACCTGAGGATTGGGAGCAGATTAGGATTCAGCAAAGAAGGACAAAGGGATTAATTAAGAGGGGGGAAATAGTGTATGAGAGTAAGCTTGCAGGGAACATAAAAACTGACTGTAAAAGCTTTTATAGATATGTGAAGAGAAAAAGATTGGTAAAGTCAAGCGTAGGTCCCTTGCAGTCAGAATCAGGGGAATTTGTAATGGGGACAAAGAAATGGCAGACAATTAAATACATACTTTGGTTCTGTCTTCACAAAGGAGGATACAAATAACCTCCCAGAGATGTCGGGGAACATAGGGTCTAATGAGAGGGAGGAACTGAAAGAAATCAGCATTTGTAGGGAAATAGTGTCAGGGAAATTGATGGGATTGAAGGCCGATAAATCCCCAGGGCCTGATAATCTACATCCTAGGGTACTTAAGGAAGTGGCCCTAGAAATAGTAGATGCATTGCTGGTCATCTTCCAAAATTCGATAGACTCTGGAACAGTACCCATGGATTGGAGGGTAGCTAATGTTACCCCTACTATTCAAAAAAGGTGGCAGAGAGAAAATGGGGAATTATAGACCGGTAAGCCTGACATCGGTAGTGGGGAAAATGCTAGAGTCCATTATAAAAGATGTAATAGCAGAGCACTTGGAAAACAGTGACAGGATCGGACAAAGTCAACATGGATTTACAAAAGGTAAATCGTGCTTGACTAATCTACTGGAATTTTTTGAGGATGTAACTGGTAAAATAGATAAGGGAGAACCAGTGGATGTGGTGTATTTGGACTTTCAGAAGGCTTTCGATAAGGTCCCGCATAAGAGATTAGCGTGTAAAGTTAAGGCACATGGGATTGGGGGCAAGGTATTGACTTGGATAGAGAACTGGTTGGCAGACAGAAAGCAAAGAGTTGGAATAAACGGGTCTTTTTCCGAGTGGCAGGCAGTGACTAGTGGGGTACCGCAGGGATCGGTGCTAGGATCCCAGCTATTCACAATATATATTAATGATCTAGACAAGGGAATTGGGTGTAATATCTCCAAGTTTGCAGATGACACAAAGCTGGGTGGGAGTGCGTGCCGTGAGGAGGATGCCGAGAAACTCCAGTACGATTTGGACAGGTTGGGGGATTGGGCAGAAGCATGGCAGATGCAATACAATGTGGATAAATGCAAGGTTATCCACTTTGGTGTCAAAAACAGGAAGGCAGATTATTATCTGAATGGCAATAGATTGGGAGAAGGGGAAGTGCAACGAGACCTGGGTGTCCTTGTGCACCAGTCGCTGAAGATAAGCATGCAGGTGCAGCAGGCGGTTAAGAAGGCAAATGGTATGTTGGCCTTCGTAGCGAAAGGGTTTGAGTACAGGAACAAGGATGTCTTGCTGCAGTTGTACAGGGCCTTGGTGAGACCACATCTTGAGTATTGTGTGCAGTTTTGGTCGCCTTATCTGAGGAAGGATGTTCTTGCCATGGAGGGAGTGCAGCGAAGATTCACCAGACTGATACCTGGGATGGCAGGAATGACGTATGAGGAGAGATTGGGTCGATTGGGCTTATACTCACTGGAGTTTAGAAGAATGAGAGGGGATCTCATTGAAACTTATAAAATTCTAACAGGACTAGACAGACTAGATGCAGGAAGGATGTTCCCGATGACGGGGGAGTGCAGAACCAGGGGTCACAGTCTAAGGATAAGGGGTAAGCCATTTAGGACTGAGATGAGGAGGAATTTATTCACCCAGAGAGTGGTGAACCTGTGGAATTCTCTACCACAGAAGGCAGTAGAGGCCAATTCATTAAATATATTCATAGATATATTTCTTAAAGCTAAAGGGATCAAGGGATATGGGGAGAAGGCAGGGACAGGGTACTGAGTTTGGATGATCAGCCATGATCTCATCGAATGGCGGAGCAGGCTCGAGGGGCTGAATGGCCTACTCCTGCTCCTCTCTTCTATGTTTCTATGTAAACCTCTCCGCCTCTCTCTCCTCCTTTAAGACGCTCCTTAAAACCGACCTCTTTGACCAAGCCTTTGGTCACCTGCCCTAATATTTCCTCATGTGGCTCGGTGTCAAATTTTGTTGGATAATCGCTCTTGTGAAGCGCCCTGGGACGTTTTACTACGTTAAAGGAGCTGTATAAATGGGAGTTGTTGGTGTTGCTGGAGGGGGAAGCACTGAAGCTTTGCGCGTGCTGCTTATTATGGGAAATTAGAACGTGAAGAGTCCGGCTCCGGATGAAAGCAGATTCCCAGCCGGTGGAACGTGGCCCCGCCATGAGTGCATCGGAGCGAATGCAGGGAGATCGGCTGACGATAAGGGGAAGGGGCCGCGCAGGGCAGGGTAATCACAGGGAGTCGGTTCAGGAGATAAGCTTGACCTGGGGAGCAGTCCAGGCCAGCATATGACGTGACTGCCGGGACGCCATCGAACCGCGCCTGGCGGGCGGGCGGAACGCAGTCCGCTCGTGCGTAAGAGAGCAGCGGAGGGGACTGCGCTCTGACCTTTTGGCGGGGGGGTCATCGGACGTGTGGAGTCTTGTGTAACTGGGGGCGCAACGCTCACAACCCCAATCAGAGATACTGACAGCGCGGACGGAGGCCATTCGGCCCATCGTGCCTGTGCCGGCTCTTTGAAAGAGCTCTCCAATTAGTCCTGCTCCCCCCTGCCTTTTACAGAATTATACAGAATGTGCAGCACAGAAACAGGCCATTCGGCCCCACTGCTCCGTGCCGGTGTTTATGCTCCACACCAGCCTCCTCTTCATCACATCCCATCACCATATCCTTCTATTCCTTTCTCCCTCGTGTGTTTATCCAGCTTCCCCTTCAATGCATCTCTGCTCTTCGCCTCAACCACTCCCTGTGGTAGCGAGTTCCCCATTCTCCCCACTCTCCGGGTAAAGAAGTTTCTCCTGAATTCCCTATTGGATTTATCAGTGACTATCTTATATCGTTGGCCCCTCGTTCTGGTCTCAACCGCAAGTGGAAACATCTTCTCTACATCTACCCTATCGAAACCCTTCATATTCTTCGACCTCGATCAGGTCACCCCTCAGCCTTCTCTTTTCCACACCTTTGATTGCCGAGATTATCTCTCTGCCGAGGTGTGATAAAGGGCAGTTGGAAAGATTAACTGTAGTCACCTGGCAGTGTTCTCTGACTATATATGCTGTGCCTATATGCATCTCTTCACTTCACCTGACGAAGGGGCAGCAGCTCCGAAAGCTTGTGATTTCAAATAAAGCTGTTGGACTATAACCTGGTGTTGTGCGACTTCTCACATTTGTCCACCCCAGTCCAACACCGGCATCTCCACATCATGGCTTCTCTTTTCTAGAGCAAGGAGCCGCAGCCTGTTCAGTCTTTCCTGATAGTTATAAGCTCTCAGTTCTGGGATCATCCTTGTAAATCTCACGCCGGATATAATACCAGATCAGGAAGATTAAATTGTCTTCGCCTAACTGCTTCTCCCTATCTCCAGGTTCACCGACCGTAACAACGACAGCGTCGGAGACCGAGAGTGTGGCACTGATTGCTCACAGTGATCCTAGTCTCCCGGGCAAGCCCTTCATCGTTTTAAAGAGCTCTATCAGGCTGTCCGTAACCCGGTCAGTCCCTCGTTCTCCAGTGCCCGTCCAACTCCCATTTCAAATTCCTGATGGAATCGGCTCCCACCGCCTGTTCAGGTCGAGCGTTCCAGATCCCCGCAACTCTCTCAGTGAGAAACTCTCCCCTCATCGCCCCTCTAGATCTTATGCCAATGATTTTGAATCTGTGACCTCTGGTTATTGACCCACTCGCCAGTGGGAAAACACTCTTTCTCCATCTACTCTATCCAAACCTCTCGTCATCCTGTAAACCGCTATGAGGTCACCTCTTCACCTTCTCTGTTCCGAGGAGAACAGTCCGAACTTTTCCCAACCTCTCCTCGTCACTGAAGTCCCTCATTACAGGGGGAAAAATTCAGTTGGTTGCGCCTCCCGTTAGCGCCTTAAGAGGGCGCTAATGGGGCACAAAGCATCTAGCGCCCGGGCGCGGCGAAGTTTGCGCCGCTCGCGAAATTAACTAGACATTTTGCGGCGGCGCTAAACACCACCGCCACGATCTCCTGCGCCGGCAGACCGTGACGTCAGTCGAGTGCGCAACGCCCCGGTATCGCCCCGGAGCGGATATTGAGTGGCGCCCCCTGCCTTACCGCCTGACGCTAGCAACGACAGGTTGAGGGGAGCGTTTTGCAGTCATGAAGGGACTGGGGGAGTGCTATTTAAAGGTGACCGCTTCCTGCCTTTTATTGTTGGTGCCATTTTTGAACCACGCATTCTGAGAGAGAGAGAGAGAGACTTCTGGAGAGATTCAACGTTGTGTGAAGGAGTTTTGGGTACTGAGCAGCACTTTGCAGGTTCATTTTGATTTGCCATTCCTTGTATCGATTTAGAAGGGACTGTGGGGGCTGCACTCTGAGCTCTTTGCCTGGTACTCTCCATTGTTCTTTCCAGCAGATTTGATGTGCAAGTCTCTCCAGGCCGAGATTCAAGGCTGCAATGAGCAGGATGTGGATCGAAAGCAAGATTAACCATCCCCTTTAAGAACTGGCCCGCGCCATTGTGTCTGTATTCCATTGCTGACTGACATCACATGAGCTTCGCCAGCGCTCTGAGGTAGCGCCTCGCTCCTCGGCCTTTGCACCTTAAGACAGGTGTGTAGTGCCTGATTTAGCGCTCCAATCACCTCCAGGGGCGATAAAAGTCAAGTTTGCAGTCGGTGGCGATAATTAGCGCCAGGCGCTAATCTTTGCACCCAGCCGATAATTGCGCCCCAAATGGGGCGATACTGAATTTCTCCCCCATAGAGTTATACAGCACAGAAAGAGGCCCTTCGGCCCATCGTGTCCGCGCCGGCCATCCAGCCCTGTCTATTCTAATCCCATTTTCCAGCACTTGGTCCGTAGCCTTGTATGCTATGGCATTTCAAGTGCTCATCTAAATGCTTCTTGAATGTTGTGAGGGTTCCTGCCTCTACCACCCTTTCAGGCAGTGAGTTCCAGATTCCAACCACCCTCTGGGTGAAAAAGTTTTTCCTCAAATCCCCCTCTAAACCTCCTGCCCCTTACCTTGAAACTATGCCCCCTGGTTATTGACCCCTCTACTAAGGGGAAAAGTTCCTTTCTATCTACCCTACCTATGCCCCTCATAATTTTGTACACCTCAATCAGGTCCCCCCTCAGCCTTCTCTGCTCTAAGGAAAACAACCCCAGCCTGTCCAGTCTCTCCTCATAGCTGAAGCTCTCCAGCCCAGGTAACATCCTGGTGAATCTCCTCTGCACCCTCTCCAATGCAATCACATCCTTCCTATAGTGTGGCGACCAGAACTGCACACAGTATTCCAGCTGTGGCCTAACTAGCGTTTTGTACAGCTCCATCATAACCTCCCTGCTCTTATATATTCGACCTTGGGGTGCATTGCTGATAAGCCCCCGTGGCCACTATTAGGAAGAAGAGCAGGGGGGGGAGTTCTCCCCGGTGTCCTGGGGCCAATATTTATCCCTCAACCAACATCACTAAAAACAGATGATCTGGTCATTATCACATTGCAGTCTGTGGGAGCTTGCTGTGCGCAAATTATCTGCCGCGTTTCCTACATTACAACAGTGACCACACTTCAAAAAAAGCAGTCTATTGGCTGTGAAGCGCGTTGGGACATCCTGAGGTGGTGAAAGGCACTGGAGAGATGGGAGTCCTTTTTCTTTCAATGACGGTCCTATTTCTGGCCCCGTGCCGATGGGGCTTAAATTGATTAATTCCGACGCACGCGCTAATCTTTCCAGTCGGTGTGATGCCATCGATGAGTGCCCAGATCCAACACGCTCGACTTCCCACGAGCCTCGCTATCTCCTTTCGTTGCTTTCTCTGTCTTTCTCGGCGACCCCTTCGCTCGCCCCCCACCCCCGCCCCCGCCCCGGCCCTCGGGGGCGCTCGCTGCTTCTGGCCAGTGTGATATCAGCAGAGGATCGGCTACGTGACTCTCCGAAGGTCATGCTGGATCCCGGCCGAGGTTGCCGCGAGCGAATAACCTAATTGTCTTCCTGTTATTTCCTGCAATTAGTTCAGGATGAAGCGGCTCCTCGGGCCAGCACGCTGCAGCTGGGGGAAGAACAAAGAGGGGCGACTGCCTTTGAACTCTGTCGGTGGCGGCGCGAGGCTCCTTCAACCAGCTGCTCACTCGCCGAGAGAGGGAGAGAGGGGAGAGGGGGAGAGAGAGAGA
>JASTWF010002379.1:0-29000 GCA_030390025.1 Squalus acanthias
TGTGTACAGTGTGTGCTCTCCAGTGAGGTGTCGACTCTGTAACAAGTGTCCCTGTGTACAGTGTGTGTCTCTCCCAGTGAGGAGTCGGACTCTGTAACAAGTGTCCCTGTGTACAGTGTGTGTCTCTCCCAGTGAGGAGTCGGACTCTGTAACAAGTGTCCCTGTGTACAGTGTGTGTCTCTCCCAGTGAGGAGTCGGACTCTGTAACAAGTGTCCCTGTGTACAGTGTGTGTCTCTCCCAGTGAGGAGTCAGACTCTGTAACAAGTGTCCCTGTGTACAGTGTGTGCTCTCCAGTGAGGAGTCAGACTCTGTAACAAGTGTCCCTGTGTACAGTGTGTGTCTCTCCCAGTGAGGAGTCGGACTCTGTAACAAGTGTCCCTGTGTACAGTGTGTGTCTCTCCCAGTGAGGAGTCAGACTCTGTAACAAGTGTCCCTGTGTACAGTGTGTGTCTCTCCCAGTGAGGAGTCGGACTCTGTAACAAGTGTCCCTGTGTACAGTGTGTGTCTCTCCCAGTGAGGAGTCGGACTCTGTAACAAGTGTCCCTGTGACAGTGTGTGTCTCCCAGTGAGGAGTCAGACTCTGTAACAAGTGTCCTCTGTGTACAGTGTGTGCTCTTCCAGTGAGGTGTCAGACTCTTAACAAGTGTCCCTGTGTACAGTGTGTGTCTCTCCCAGTGAGGAGTCGGACTCTGTAACAAGTGCCCCTGTGTACAGTGTGTGTCTCTCCCAGTGAGGAGGCAGACTCTGTAACAAGTGTCCCTGTGTACAGTGTGTGCTCTCCCAGTGAGGTGTCGGACTCTGTACCAAGTGTCCCTGTGTACAGTGTGTGTCTCTCCCAGTGAGGAGTCGGACTCTGTAACAAGTGTCCCTGTGTACAGTGTGTGTCTCTCCCAGTGAGGAGTCAGACTCTGTAACAAGTGTCCCTGTGTACAGTGTGTGTCTCTCCCAGTGAGGAGTCGGACTCTGTAACAAGTGTCCCTGTGTACAGTGTGTGTCTCTCCCAGTGAGGAGTCAGACTCTGTAACAAGTGTCCCTGTGTACAGTGTGTCTCCCAGTGAGGAGTCAGACTCTGTAACAAGTGTCCCTGTGTACAGTGTGTGTCTCTCCCAGTGAGGAGTCTGACTCTGTAACAAGTGTCCCTGTGTACAGTGTGTGTCTCTCCCAGCGAGGAGTCAGACTCTGTAACAAGTGTCCCTGTGTACAGTGTGTGTCTCTCCCAGTGAGGAGTCGGACTCTGTAACAAGTGTCCCTGTGTACAGTGTGTGTCTCTCCCAGTGAGGAGTCAGACTCTGTAACAAGTGTCCCTGTGTACAGTGTGTGCTCTCCAGTGAGGTGTCAGACTCTTTAACAAGTGTCCCTGTGTACAGTGTGTGTCTCTCCCAGTGAGGAGTCAGACTCTGTAACAAGTGTCCCTGTGTACAGTGTGTGTCTCTCCCAGTGAGGAGTCTGACTCTGTAACAAGTGTCCCTGTGTACAGTGTGTGTCTCTCTCAGTGAGAAGACGGACTCTGTAACAAGTGTCCCTGTGTACAGTGTGCGTCTCTCCCAGTGAGGAGACGGACTCTGTAACAAGTGTCCCTGTGTACAGTGATTGTCTCTCCCAGTGACGAGTCTGACTCTGTAACAAGTGTCCCTGTGAAGTGTGTGTCTCCCAGTAAGGAGTCAGACTCTGTAACAAGTGTCTCTGTGTACAGTGTGTGCTCTCCAGTGAGGAGTCGGACTCTGTAACAAGTGTCCCTGTGTACAGTGTGTGTCTCTCCCAGTGAGGAGTCGGACTCTGTAACAAGTGTCCCTGTGTACAGTGTGTGCTCTCCAGTGAGGAGTCGGACTCTGTAACAAGTGTCCCTGTGTACAGTGTGTGTCTCTCCCAGTGAGGAGGCAGACTCTGTAACAAGTGTCCCTGTGTACAGTGTGTGCTCTCCCAGTGAGGAGTCGGACTCTGTAACAAGTGTCCCTGTGTACAGTGTGTGTCTCTCCCAGTGAGGAGTCGGACTCTGTAACAAGTGTCCCTGTGTACAGTGTGTGTCTCTCCCAGTGAGGAGTCAGACTCTGTAACAAGTGTCCCTGTGTACAGTGTGTGTCTCTCCCAGTGAGGAGTCGGACTCTGTAACAAGTGTCCCTGTGTACAGTGTGTGTCTCTCCCAGTGAGGAGTCAGACTCTGTAACAAGTGTCCCTGTGTACAGTGTGTGTCTCCCAGTGAGGAGTCAGACTCTGTAACAAGTGTCCCTGTGTACAGTGTGTGCTCTCCCAGTGAGGAGTCGGACTCTGTAACAAGTGTCCCTGTGTACAGTGTGTGTCTCTCCCAGTGAGGAGTCGGACTCTGTAACAAGTGTCCCTGTGTACAGTGTGTGTCTCTCCCAGTGAGGAGTCAGACTCTGTAACAAGTGTCCCTGTGTACAGTGTGTGTCTCTCCCAGTGAGGAGTCGGACTCTGTAACAAGTGTCCCTGTGTACAGTGTGTGTCTCTCCCAGTGAGGAGTCAGACTCTGTAACAAGTGTCCCTGTGTACAGTGTGTGTCTCTCCCAGTGAGGAGTCAGACTCTGTAACAAGTGTCCCTGTGTACAGTGTGTGTCTCTCCCAGTGAGGAGTCTGACTCTGTAACAAGTGTCCCTGTGTACAGTGTGTGTCTCTCCCAGTGAGGAGTCGGACTCTGTAACAAGTGTCCCTGTGTACAGTGTGTGTCTCTCCCAGTGAGGAGTCGGACTCTGTAACAAGTGTCCCTGTGTACAGTGTGTGTCTCTCCCAGTGAGGAGTCAGACTCTGTAACAAGTGTCCCTGTGTACAGTGTGTGTCTCTCCAGTGAGGAGTCGGACTCTGTAACAAGTGTCCCTGTGTACAGTGTGTGTCTCTCCCAGTGAGGAGTCAGACTCTGTAACAAGTGTCCCTGTGTACAGTGTGTGTCTCTCCCAGTGAGGAGTCTGACTCTGTAACAAGTGTCCCTGTGTACAGTGTGTGTCTCTCCCAGTGAGGAGTCGGACTCTGTAACAAGTGTCCCTGTGTACAGTGTGTGTCTCTCCCAGTGAGGAGTCGGACTCTGTAACAAGTGTCCCTGTGTACAGTGTGTGTCTCTCCCAGTGAGGAGTCAGACTCTGTAACAAGTGTCCCTGTGTACAGTGTGTGCTCTCCCAGTGAGGAGTCGACTCTGTAACAAGTGTCCCTGTGTACAGTGTGTGTCTCTCCCAGTGAGGAGTCAGACTCTGTAACAAGTGTCCCTGTGTACAGTGTGTGTCTCTCCCAGTGAGGAGTCAGACTCTGTAACAAGTGTCCCTGTGTACAGTGTGTGTCTCTCCCAGTGAGGAGTCGGACTCTGTAACAAGTGTCCCTGTGTACAGTGTGTGTCTCTCCCAGTGAGGAGTCAGACTCTGTAACAAGTGTCCCTGTGTACAGTGTGTGTCTCCCAGTGAGGAGTCAGACTCTGTAACAAGTGTCCCTGTGTACAGTGTGTGTCTCTCCCAGTGAGGAGTCAGACTCTGTAACAAGTGTCCCTGTGTACAGTGTGTGTCTCTCCCAGTGAGGAGTCGGACTCTGTAACAAGTGTCCCTGTGTACAGTGTGTGTCTCTCCCAGTGAGGAGTCAGACTCTGTAACAAGTGTCCCTGTGTACAGTGTGTGTCTCTCCCAGTGAGGAGTCGGACTCTGTAACAAGTGTCCCTGTGTACAGTGTGTGTCTCTCCCAGTGAGGAGTCAGACTCTGTAACAAGTGTCCCTGTGTACAGTGTGTGTCTCTCCCAGTGAGGAGTCTGACTCTGTAACAAGTGTCCCTGTGTACAGTGTGTGTCTCTCCCAGTGAGGAGTCGGACTCTGTAACAAGTGTCCCTGTGTACAGTGTGTGTCTCTCCCAGTGAGGAGTCGGACTCTGTAACAAGTGTCCCTGTGTACAGTGTGTGTCTCTCCCAGTGAGGAGTCTGACTCTGTAACAAGTGTCCCTGTGTACAGTGTGTGTCTCTCCCAGTGAGGAGTCGGACTCTGTAACAAGTGTCCCTGTGTACAGTGTGTGTCTCCCAGTGAGGAGTCAGACTCTGTAACAAGTGTCCCTGTGTACAGTGTGTGTCTCCCAGTGAGGAGTCAGTCTTTAACAAGTGTCCCTGTGTACAGTGTGTGTCTCTCCCAGTGAGGAGTCGGACTCTGTAACAAGTGCCCCTGTGTACAGTGTGTGTCTCTCCCAGTGAGGAGTCGGACTCTGTAACAAGTGTCCCTGTGTACAGTGTGTGTCTCTCCCAGTGAGGAGTCGGACTCTGTAACAAGTGTCCCTGTGTACAGTGTGTGTCTCCCAGTGAGGAGTCAGACTCTGTAACAAGTGTCCCTGTGTACAGTGTGTGCTCTCCAGTGAGGAGTCAGTCTTTAACAAGTGTCCCTGTGTACAGTGTGTGTCTCTCCCAGTGAGGAGTCGGACTCTGTAACAAGTGTCCCTGTGTACAGTGTGTGTCTCTCCCAGTGAGGAGGCAGACTCTGTAACAAGTGTCCCTGTGTACAGTGTGTGCTCTCCCAGTGAGGAGTCGGACTCTGTAACAAGTGTCCCTGTGTACAGTGTGTGTCTCTCCCAGTGAGGAGTCGGACTCTGTAACAAGTGTCCCTGTGACAGTGTGTGTCTCCCAGTAAGGAGTCAGACTCTGTAACAAGTGTCCCTGTGTACAGTGTGTGCTCTCCAGTGAGGTGTCAGTCTTTAACAAGTGTCCCTGTGCACAGTGTGTGTCTCTCCCAGTGAGGAGTCGGACTCTGTAACAAGTGTCCCTGTGTACAGTGTGTGTCTCTCCCAGTGAGGAGGCAGACTCTGTAACAAGTGTCCCTGTGTACAGTGTGTGCTCTACCAGTGAGGTGTCGGACTCTGTAACAAGTGTCCCTGTGTACAGTGTGTGTCTCTCCCAGTGAGGAGACGGACTCTGTAACAAGTGTCCCTGTGTACAGTGTGTGTCTCTCCCAGTGAGGAGTCAGACTCTGTAACAAGTGTCCCTGTGTACAGTGTGTGTCTCTCCCAGTGAGGAGTCGGACTCTGTAACAAGTGTCCCTGTGTACAGTGTGTGTCTCTCCCAGTGAGGAGTCAGACTCTGTAACAAGTGTCCCTGTGTACAGTGTGTCTCCCAGTGAGGAGTCAGACTCTGTAACAAGTGTCCCTGTGTACAGTGTGTGTCTCTCCCAGTGAGGAGTCAGACTCTGTAACAAGTGTCCCTGTGTACAGTGTGTGTCTCTCCCAGTGAGGAGTCAGACTCTGTAACAAGTGTCCCTGTGTACAGTGTGTGTCTCTCCAGTGAGGAGTCGGACTCTGTAACAAGTGTCCCTGTGTACAGTGTGTGTCTCTCCCAGTGAGGAGTCAGACTCTGTAACAAGTGTCCCTGTGTACAGTGTGTGTCTCTCCCAGTGAGGAGTCTGACTCTGTAACAAGTGTCCCTGTGTACAGTGTGTGTCTCTCCCAGTGAGGAGTCAGGACTCTGTAACAAGTGTCCCTGTGTACAGTGTGTGTCTCTCCCAGTGAGGAGTCAGACTCTGTAACAAGTGTCCCTGTGTACAGTGTGTGTCTCTCCCAGTGAGGAGTCTGACTCTGTAACAAGTGTCCCTGTGTACAGTGTGTGTCTCTCCCAGTGAGGAGTCAGACTCTGTAACAAGTGTCCCTGTGTACAGTGTGTGTCTCTCCCAGTGAGGAGTCGGACTCTGTAACAAGTGTCCCTGTGTACAGTGTGTGTCTCTCCCAGTGAGGAGTCAGACTCTGTAACAAGTGTCCCTGTGTACAGTGTGTGTCTCTCCCAGTGAGGAGTCGGACTCTGTAACAAGTGTCCCTGTGTACAGTGTGTGTCTCTCCCAGTGAGGAGTCGGACTCTGTAACAAGTGTCCCTGTGTACAGTGTGTGTCTCTCCCAGTGAGGAGTCAGACTCTGTAACAAGTGTCCCTGTGTACAGTGTGTGTCTCTCCCAGTGAGGAGTCGGACTCTGTAACAAGTGTCCCTGTGTACAGTGTGTGTCTCTCCCAGTGAGGAGTCAGACTCTGTAACAAGTGTCCCTGTGTACAGTGTGTGTCTCCCAGTGAGGAGTCAGACTCTGTAACAAGTGTCCCTGTGTACAGTGTGTGTCTCTCCAGTGAGGAGTCTGACTCTGTAACAAGTGTCCCTGTGTACAGTGTGTGTCTCTCCCAGTGAGGAGTCGACTCTGTAACAAGTGTCCCTGTGTACAGTGTGTGTCTCTCCCAGTGAGGAGTCGGACTCTGTAACAAGTGTCCCTGTGTACAGTGTGTGTCTCTCCCAGTGAGGAGTCGGACTCTGTAACAAGTGTCCCTGTGTACAGTGTGTGTCTCTCCCAGTGAGGAGTCAGACTCTGTAACAAGTGTCCCTGTGTACAGTGTGTGTCTCTCCAGTGAGGAGTCAGACTCTGTAACAAGTGTCCCTGTGTACAGTGTGTGTCTCTCCCAGTGAGGAGTCGGACTCTGTAACAAGTGTCCCTGTGTACAGTGTGTGTCTCTCCCAGTGAGGAGTCAGACTCTGTAACAAGTGTCCCTGTGTACAGTGTGTGTCTCTCCCAGTGAGGAGTCGACTCTGTAACAAGTGTCCCTGTGTACAGTGTGTGTCTCTCCCAGTGAGGAGTCAGACTCTGTAACAAGTGTCCCTGTGTACAGTGTGTGTCTCTCCCAGTGAGGAGTCAGACTCTGTAACAAGTGTCCCTGTGTACAGTGTGTGTCTCTCCCAGTGAGGAGTCGGACTCTGTAACAAGTGTCCCTGTGTACAGTGTGTGTCTCTCCCAGTGAGGAGTCAGACTCTGTAACAAGTGTCCCTGTGTACAGTGTGTCTCTCCCAGTGAGGAGTCAGACTCTGTAACAAGTGTCCCTGTGTACAGTGTGTGTCTCTCCCAGTGAGGAGTCTGACTCTGTAACAAGTGTCCCTGTGTACAGTGTGTGTCTCTCCCAGTGAGGAGTCGGACTCTGTAACAAGTGTCCCTGTGTACAGTGTGTGTCTCTCCCAGTGAGGAGTCGGACTCTGTAACAAGTGTCCCTGTGTACAGTGTGTGTCTCTCCCAGTGAGGAGTCAGACTCTGTAACAAGTGTCCCTGTGTACAGTGTGTGTCTCTCCAGTGAGGAGTCGGACTCTGTAACAAGTGTCCCTGTGTACAGTGATTGTCTCTCCTAGTGACGAGTCTGACTCTGTAACAAGTGTCCCTGTGAAGTGTGTGTCTCCCAGTAAGGAGTCAGACTCTGTAACAAGTGTCTCTGTGTACAGTGTGTGCTCTTCCAGTGAGGTGTCAGTCTTTAACAAGTGTCCCTGTGTACAGTGTGTATCTCTCCCAGTGAGGAGTCGGACTCTGTAACAAGTGCCCCTGTGTACAGTGTGTGTCTCTCCCAGTGAGGAGTCGGACTCTATAACAAGTGTCCCTGTGTACAGTGTGTGTCTCTCCCAGTGAGGAGTCGGACACTGTAACAAGTGTCCCTGTGAAGTGTGTGTCTCCCAGTAAGGAGTCAGACTCTGTAACAAGTGTCTCTGTGTAAAGTGTGTGCTCTTCCAGTGAGGTGTCAGTCTTTAACAAGTGTCCCTGTGTAGAGTGTGTGTCTCTCCCAGTTAGTAGTCGGACTCTGTAACAAGTGCCCCTGTGTACAGTGTGTGTCTCTCCCAGTGAGGAGGCAGACTCTGTAACAAGTGTCACTGTGTACAGTGTGTGCTCTACCAGTGAGGAGTCGGACTCTGTAACAAGTGTCCCTGTGTACAGTGTGTGTCTCTCCCAGTGAGGAGTCGGACACTGTAACAAGTGTCCCTGTGAAGTGTGTGTCTCCCAGTAAGGAGTCAGACTCTGTAACAAGTGTCTCTGTGTACAGTGTGTGCTCTTCCAGTGAGGTGTCAGTCTTTAACAAGTGTCCCTGTGCACAGTGTGTGTCTCTCCAAGTGAGGAGTCGGACTCTGTAACAAGTGCCCCTGTGTACAGTGTGTGTCTCTCCCAGTGAGGAGGCAGACTCTGCAAGAAGTGTCCCTTTGTACAGTGTGTGCTCTACCAGTGAGGTGTCGGTCTTTACCAAGTGTCCCTGTGTACAGTGTGTGTCTCTCCCAGTGAGGAGACGGACTCAGTAACAAGTGTCCCTGTGTACAGTGTGTGTCTCTCCCAGGGAGGAGTCAGACTCTGTAACAAGTATCCCTGTGTACAGTGTGTCTCCCAGTGAGGAGTCAGACTCTGTAACAAGTGTCCCTGTGTACAGTGTGTGTCTCTCCCAGTGAGGAGTCTGAGTCTGTAACAAGTGTCCCTGTGTACAGTGTGTGTCTCTCCCAGCGAGGAGACGGGCTCTGTAACAAGTGTCCCTGTGTACAGTGTGTGTCTCTCCCAGTGAGGAGTCGGACTCTGTAACAAGTGCCCCTGTGTACAGTGTGTGTCTCTCCCAGTGAGGAGGCAGACTCTGTAACAAGTGTCCCTGTGTACAGTGTGTGCTCTACTAGTGAGGTGTCGGTCTTTACCAAGTGTCCTTGTGTACAGTGTGTGTCTCTCCCAGTGAGGAGTCAGACTCTGCAACAAGTGTCCCTGTGTACAGTGTGTGTCTCTCCCAGTGAGGTGTCTGACTCTGTAACAAGTGTCCCTGTGTACAGTGTGTGTCTCTCTCAGTGAGAAGACGGACTCTGTAACAAGTGTCCCTGTGTACAGTGTGCGTCTCTCCCAGTGAGGAGACGGACTCTGTAACAAGTGTCCCTGTGTACAGTGATTGTCTCTCCCAGTGACGAGTCTGACTCTGTAACAAGTGTCCCTGTGTACAGTGTGTGTCTCTCCCAGTGAGGAGACGGACTCTGTAACAAGTTTCCCTGTGTACAGTGTGTGTCTCTCCAAGTGAGGATACGGACTCTGTAACAAGTGTCCCTGTGTATAGTGTGTGTCTCTCCCAGGGAGGAGTCAGACTCTGTAACAAGTGTCCCTGTGTACAGTGTGTCTCCCAGTGAGGAGTCAGACTCTGTAACAAGTGTCCCTGTGTACAGTGTGTGTCTCTCCCAGTGAGGAGTCTGAGTCTGCAACAAGTGTCCCTGTGTACAGTGTGTGTCTCTCCCAGCGAGGCGACGGACTCTGTACCAAGTGTCCCTGTGTACAGTGTGTGACTCTCCCAGTGAGGAGTCGGACTCTGTAACAAGTGCCCTGTGTACAGTGTGTGTCTCTCCCAGTGAGGAGGCAGACTCTGTAACAAGTGTCCCTGTGTACAGTGTGTGTCTCTCCCAGTGAGGAGTCAGACTCTGTAACAAGTGTCCCTGTGTACAGTGTGTGTCTCTCCCAGTGAGGAGTCGGACTCTGTAACAAGTGTCCCTGTGTACAGTGTGTGCTCTCCAGTGAGGAGTCGGACTCTGTAACAAGTGTCCTGTGTACAGTGTGTGTCTCTCCCAGTGAGGAGTCGACTCTGTAACAAGTGTCCCTGTGTACAGTGTGTGTCTCTCCCAGTGAGGAGTCGGACTCTGTAACAAGTGTCCCTGTGTACAGTGTGTGTCTCTCCCAGTGAGGAGTCGGACTCTGTAACAAGTGTCCCTGTGTACAGTGTGTGTCTCTCCCAGTGAGGAGTCGGACTCTGTAACAAGTGTCCCTGTGACAGTGTGTGTCTCCCAGTGAGGAGTCAGACTCTGTAACAAGTGTCTCTGTGTACAGTGTGTGCTCTTCCAGTGAGGTGTCAGTCTTTAACAAGTGTCCCTGTGTACAGTGTGTGTCTCTCCCAGTGAGGAGTCGGACTCTGTAACAAGTGTCCCTGTGTACAGTGTGTGTCTCTCCCAGTGAGGAGTCAGACTCTGTAACAAGTGTCCCTGTGTACAGTGTGTGCTCTCCCAGTGAGGAGTCGGACTCTGTAACAAGTGTCCCTGTGTACAGTGTGTGTCTCTCCCAGTGAGGAGTCGGACTCTGTAACAAGTGTCCCTGTGTACAGTGTGTGTCTCCCAGTGAGGAGTCAGACTCTGTAACAAGTGTCCCTGTGTACAGTGTGTGTCTCTCCAGTGAGGAGTCAGACTCTGTAACAAGTGTCCCTGTGTACAGTGTGTGTCTCTCCCAGTGAGGAGTCGGACTCTGTAACAAGTGTCCCTGTGTACAGTGTGTGTCTCTCCCAGTGAGGAGTCAGACTCTGTAACAAGTGTCCCTGTGTACAGTGTGTGTCTCTCCCAGTGAGGAGTCGGACTCTGTAACAAGTGTCCCTGTGTACAGTGTGTGTCTCTCCCAGTGAGGAGACGGACTCTGTAACAAGTGTCCCTGTGTACAGTGTGTGTCTCTCCCAGGGAGGAGTCAGACTCTGTAACAAGTGTCCCTGTGTACAGTGTGTCTCTCCCAGTGAGGAGTCAGACTCTGTAACAAGTGTCCCTGTGTACAGTGTGTGTCTCTCCCAGTGAGGAGTCTGAGTCTGTAACAAGTGTTCCTGTGTACAGTGTGTGTCTCTCCCAGCGAGGAGACGGACTCTGTAACAAGTGTCCCTGTTTACAGTGTGTGTCTCTCCCAGTGAGGAGTCGGACTCTGTAACAAGTGCCCCTGTGTACAGTGTGTGTCTCTCCCAGTGAGGAGGCAGACTCTGTAACAAGTGTCCCTGTGTACAGTGTGTGTCTCTCTCAGTGAGAAGACGGACTCTGTAACAAGTGTCCCTGTGTACAGTGTGTGCTCTACTAGTGAGGTGTCGGTCTTTACCAAGTGTCCCTTGTGTACAATGTGTGTCTCTCCCAGTGAGGAGTCAGACTCTGCAACAAGTGTCCCTGTGTACAGTGTGTGTCTCTCCCAGTGAGGAGTCTGACTCTGTAACAAGTGTCCCTGTGTACAGTGTGTGTCTCTCTCAGTGAGAGACGGACTCTGTAACAAGTGTCCCTGTGTACAGTGTGCGTCTCTCCCAGTGAGGAGAAGGACTCTGTAACAAGTGTCCCTGTGTACAGTGATTGTCTCTCCCAGTGACGAGTCTGACTCTGTAACAAGTGTCCCTGTGTACAGTGTGTGTCTCTCCCAGTGAGGAGTCGGACACTGTAACAAGTGTCCCTGTGAAGTGTGTGTCTCCCAGTAAGGAGTCAGACTCTGTAACAAGTGTCTCTGTGTACAGTGTGTGCTCTTCCAGTGAGGTGTCAGTCTTTAACAAGTGTCCCTGTGTACAGTGTGTGTCTCTCCCAGTGAGGAGTCGGACTCTGTAACAAGTGCCCCTGTGTACAGTGTGTGTCTCTCCCAGTGAGGAGTCGGACTCTGTAACAAGTGTCCCTGTGTACAGTGTGTGTCTCTCCCAGTGAGGAGTCGGACACTGTAACAAGTGTCCCTGTGACAGTGTGTGTCTCCCAGTAAGGAGTCAGACTCTGTAACAAGTGTCTCTGTGTACAGTGTGTGCTCTCCAGTGAGGTGTCAGTCTTTAACAAGTGTCCCTGTGTACAGTGTGTGTCTCTCCCAGTGAGGAGTCGGACTCTGTAACAAGTGCCCCTGTGTACAGTGTGTGTCTCTCCCAGTGAGGAGGCAGACTCTGTAACAAGTGTCCCTGTGTACAGTGTGTGCTCTACCAGTGAGGAGTCGGACTCTGTAACAAGTGTCCCTGTGTACAGTGTGTGTCTCTCCCAGTGAGGAGTCGGACTCTGTAACAAGTGTCCCTGTGAAGTGTGTGTCTCCCAGTGAGGAGTCAGACTCTGTAACAAGTGTCTCTGTGTACAGTGTGTTTCTCTCCAGTGAGGAGTCAGACTCTGTAACAAGTGTCCCTGTGTACAGTGTGTGTCTCTCCCAGTGAGGAGTCGGACTCTGTAACAAGTGCCCCTGTGTACAGTGTGTGTCTCTCCCAGTGAGGAGGCAGACTCTGTAACAAGTGTCCCTTTGTACAGTGTGTGCTCTACCAGTGAGGTGTCGGTCTTTACCAAGTGTCCCTGTGTACAGTGTGTGTCTCTCCCAGTGAGGAGACGGACTCTGTAACAAGTGTCCCTGTGTACAGTGTGTGTCTCTCCCAGTGAGGAGTCAGAATCTGTAACAAGTGTCCCTGTGTACAGTGTGTGTCTCTCCCAGTGAGGAGACGGACTCTGTAACAAGTGTCCCTGTGTACAGTGTGTGTCTCTCCCAGGGAGGAGTCAGACTCTGTAACAAGTGTCCCTGTGTACAGTGTGTCTCTCCCAGTGAGGAGTCAGACTCTGTAACAAGTGTCCCTGTGTACAGTGTGTGTCTCTCCCAGTGAGGAGTCTGACTCTGTAACAAGTGTCCCTGTGTACAGTGTGTGTCTCTCCCAGTGAGGAGACGGACTCTGTAACAAGTGTCCCTGTGTACAGTGTGTGTCTCTCCCAGTGAGGAGTCGGACTCTGTAACAAGTGCCCCTGTGTACAGTGTGTGTCTCTCCCAGTGAGGAGGCAGACTCTGTAACAAGTGTCCCTGTGTACAGTGTGTGCTCTACTAGTGGGGTGTCGGTCTTTACCAAGTGTCCTTGTGTACAGTGTGTGTCTCTCCCAGTGAGGAGTCAGACTCTGCAACAAGTGTCCCTGTGTACAGTGTGTGTCTCTCCCAGTGAGGTGTCTGACTCTGTAACAAGTGTCCCTGTGTACAGTGTGTGCCTCTCTCAGTGAGAAGACGGACTCTGTAACAAGTGTCCCTGTGACAGTGTGTGTCTCCCAGTGAGGAGTCAGACTCTGTAACAAGTGTCTCTGTGTACAGTGTGTGTCTCTCCAGTGAGGTGTCAGACTCTGTAACAAGTGTCCCTGTGTAGAGTGTGTGTCTCTCCCAGTGAGTAGTCGGACTCTGTAACAAGTGTCCCTGTGTACAGTGTGTGTCTCTCCCAGTGAGGAGTCAGACTCTGTAACAAGTGTCCCTGTGTACAGTGTGTGTCTCTCCAGTGAGGAGTCGGACTCTGTAACAAGTGTCCCTGTGTACAGTGTGTGTCTCTCCCAGTGAGGAGTCGGACACTGTAACAAGTGTCCCTGTGAAGTGTGTGTCTCCCAGTAAGGAGTCAGACTCTGTAACAAGTGTCTCTGTGTACAGTGTGTGCTCTTCCAGTGAGGTGTCAGTCTTTAACAAGTGTCCCTGTGCACAGTGTGTGTCTCTCCCAGTGAGGAGTCGGACTCTGTAACAAGTGTCCCTGTGTACAGTGTGTGTCTCTCCCAGTGAGGAGGCAGACTCTGTAACAAGTGTCCCTTTGTACAGTGTGTGCTCTACCAGTGAGGTGTCGGTCTTTACCAAGTGTCCCTGTGTACAGTGTGTGTCTCTCCCAGTGAGGAGACGGACTCTGTAACAAGTGTCCCTGTGTACAGTGTGTGTCTCTCCCAGGGAGGAGTCAGACTCTGTAACAAGTGTCCCTGTGTACAGTGTGTCTCCCAGTGAGGAGTCAGACTCTGTAACAAGTGTCCCTGTGTACAGTGTGTGTCTCTCCCAGTGAGGAGTCTGAGTCTGTAACAAGTGTCCCTGTGTACAGTGTGTGTCTCTCCCAGCGAGGAGTCGGACTCTGTAACAAGTGTCCCTGTGTACAGTGTGTGTCTCTCCCAGTGAGGAGTCGGACTCTGTAACAAGTGTCCCTGTGTACAGTGTGTGTCTCTCCCAGTGAGGAGGCAGACTCTGTAACAAGTGTCCCTGTGTACAGTGTGTGCTCTCCTAGTGAGGTGTCGGTCTTTAACAAGTGTCCTGTGTACAGTGTGTGTCTCTCCCAGTGAGGAGTCAGACTCTGCAACAAGTGTCCCTGTGTACAGTGTGTGTCTCTCCCAGTGAGGTGTCTGACTCTGTAACAAGTGTCCCTGTGTACAGTGTGTGTCTCTCTCAGTGAGAAGACGGACTCTGTAACAAGTGTCCCTGTGTACAGTGTGCGTCTCTACCAGTGAGGAGACGGACTCTGTAACAAGTGTCCCTGTGTACAGTGATTGTCTCTCCCAGTGACGAGTCTGACTCTGCAACAAGTGTCCCTGTGTACAGTGTGTGTCTCTCCCAGTGAGGAGACGGACTCTGTAACAAGTTTCCCTGTGTACAGTGTGTGTCTCTCCAAGTGAGGATACGGACTCTGCAACAAGTGTCCCTGTGTATAGTGTGTGTCTCTCCCAGGGAGGAGTCAGACTCTGTAACAAGTGTCCCTGTGTACAGTGTGTCTCCCAGTGAGGAGTCAGACTCTGTAACAAGTGTCCCTGTGTACAGTGTGTGTCTCTCCCAGTGAGGAGTCTGAGTCTGCAACAAGTGTCCCTGTGTACAGTGTGTGTCTCTCCCAGCGAGGCGACGGACTCTGTACCAAGTGTCCCTGTGCACAGTGTGTGACTCTCCTAGTGAGGAGTCGGACTCTGTAACAAGTGCCACTGTGTACAGTGTGTGTCTCTCCCAGTGATGAGGCAGACTCTGTAACAAGTGTCCCTGTGTACAGTGTGTGTATCTCCCAGTGAGGAGTCAGACTCTGTAACAAGTGTCCCTGTGTACAGTGTGTGCTCTACCAGTGAGGTGTCGGTGCTTACCAAGTGTCCTTGTGTAGAGTGTGTGTCTCTCCCAGTGAGGAGTCGGACTCTGTAACAAGTGTCCCTGTGTACAGTGTGTGTCTCTCCCAGTGAGGAGTCGGACACTGTAACAAGTGTCCCTGTGAAGTGTGTGTCTCCCAGTAAGGAGTCAGACACTGTAACAAGTGTCTCTGTGTAAAGTGTGTGCTCTTCCAGTGAGGTGTCAGTCTTTAACAAGTGTCCCTGTGTACAGTGTGTGTCTCTCCCAGTGAGGAGTCGGACTCTGTAACAAGTGTGCCTGTGTACAGTGTGTGTCTCTCCCAGTGAGGAGTCGGAATCTGTAACAAGTGTCCCTGTGTACAGTGTGTGTCTCTACCAGTGAGGAGTCGGACACTGTAACAAGTGTCCCTGTGAAGTGTGTGTCTCCCAGTAAGGAGTCAGACTCTGTAACAAGTGTCTCTGTGTACAGTGTGTGCTCTTCCAGTGAGGTGTCAGTCTTTAACAAGTGTCCCTGTGTACAGTGTGTGTCTCTCCCAGTGAGGAGTCGGACTCTGTAACAAGTGCCCCTGTGTACAGTGTGTGTCTTTCCCAGTGAGGAGGCAGACTCTGTAACAAGTGTCCCTGTGTACAGTGTGTGCTCTACCAGTGAGGAGTCGGACTCTGTAACAAGTGTCCCTGTGTACAGTATGTGTCTCTCCCAGTGAGGAGTCGGACACTGTAACAAGTGTTCCTGTGAAGTGTGTGTCTCCCAGTAAGGAGTCAGACTCTGTAACAAGTGTCTCTGTGTACAGTGTGTGCTCTTCCAGTGAGGTGTCAGTCTTTAACAAGTGTCCCTGTGCACAGTGTGTGTCTCTCCCAGTGAGGAGACGGACTCTGTAACAAGTGTCCCAGTGTACAGTGTGTGTCTCTCCCAGTGAGGAGGCAGACTCTGTAACAAGTGTCCCTGTGTACAGTGTGTCTCCCAGTGAGGAGTCAGACTCTGTAACAAGTGTCCCTGTGTACAGCGTGTGTCTCTCCCAGTGAGGAGTCTGAGTCTGTAACAAGTGTTCCTGTGTACAGTGTGTGTCTCTCCCAGCGAGGAGACGGACTCTGTAACAAGTGTCCCTGTGTACAGTGTGTGTCTCTCCCAGTGAGGAGGCAGACTCTGTAACAAGTGTCCCTGTGTACAGTGTGTGTCTCTCTCAGTGAGAAGACGGACTCTGTAACAAGTGTCCCTGTGTACAGTGTGTGCTCTACTAGTGAGGTGTCGGTCTTTACCAAGTGTCCTTGTGTACAATGTGTGTCTCTCCCAGTGAGGAGTCAGACTCTGCAACAAGTGTCCCTGTGTACAGTGTGTGTCTCTCCCAGTGACGAGTCTGACTCTGCAACAAGTGTCCCTGTGTACAGTGTGTGTCTCTCCCAGTGAGGAGACGGACTCTGTAACAAGTTTCCCTGTGTACAGTGTGTGTCTCTCCAAGTGAGGATACGGACTCTGCAACAAGTGTCCCTGTGTATAGTGTGTGTCTCTCCCAGGGAGGAGTCAGACTCTGTAACAAGTGTCCCTGTGTACAGTGTGTCTCCCAGTGAGGAGTCAGACTCTGTAACAAGTGTCCCTGTGTACAGTGTGTGTCTCTCCCAGTGAGGAGTCTGAGTCTGCAACAAGTGTCCCTGTGTACAGTGTGTGTCTCTCCCAGCGAGGAGACGGACTCTGTAACAAGTGTCCCTGTGCACAGTGTGTGACTCTCCTAGTGAGGAGTCGGACTCTGTAACAAGTGCCACTGTGTACAGTGTGTGTCTCTCCCAGTGATGAGGCAGACTCTGTAACAAGTGTCCCTGTGTACAGTGTGTATCTCCCAGTGAGGAGTCAGACTCTGTAACAAGTGTCCCTGTGTACAGTGTGTGCTCTACCAGTGAGGTGTCGGTGCTTACCAAGTGTCCTTGTGTAGAGTGTGTGTCTCTCCCAGTGAGGAGTCGGAATCTGTAACAAGTGTCCCTGTGTACAGTGTGTGTCTCTACCAGTGAGGAGTCGGACACTGTAACAAGTGTCCCTGTGAAGTGTGTGTCTCCCAGTAAGGAGTCAGACTCTGTAACAAGTGTCTCTGTGTACAGTGTGTGCTCTTCCAGTGAGGTGTCAGTCTTTAACAAGTGTCCCTGTGTACAGTGTGTGTCTCTCCCAGTGAGGAGTCGGACTCTGTAACAAGTGCCCCTGTGTACAGTGTGTGTCTTTCCCAGTGAGGAGGCAGACTCTGTAACAAGTGTCCCTGTGTACAGTGTGTGCTCTACCAGTGAGGAGTCGGACTCTGTAACAAGTGTCCCTGTGTACAGTATGTGTCTCTCCCAGTGAGGAGTCGGACACTGTAACAAGTGTTCCTGTGAAGTGTGTGTCTCCCAGTAAGGAGTCAGACTCTGTAACAAGTGTCTCTGTGTACAGTGTGTGCTCTTCCAGTGAGGTGTCAGTCTTTAACAAGTGTCCCTGTGCACAGTGTGTGTCTCTCCCAGTGAGGAGACGGACTCTGTAACAAGTGTCCCTGTGTACAGTGTGTGCTCTACTAGTGAGGTGTCGGTCTTTACCAAGTGTCCTTGTGTACAATGTGTGTCTCTCCCAGTGAGGAGTCAGACTCTGCAACAAGTGTCCCTGTGTACAGTGTGTGTCTCTCCCAGTGAGGAGTCTGACTCTGTAACAAGTGTCCCTGTGTACAGTGTGTGTCTCTCTCAGTGAGAAGACGGACTCTGTAACAAGTGTCCCTGTGTACAGTGTGCGTCTCTCCCAGTGAGGAGAAGGACTCTGTAACAAGTGTCCCTGTGTACAGTGATTGTCTCTCCCAGTGACGAGTCTGACTCTGTAACAAGTGTCCCTGTGTACAGTGTGTGTCTCTCCCAGTGAGGAGTCGGACACTGTAACAAGTGTCCCTGTGAAGTGTGTGTCTCCCAGTAAGGAGTCAGACTCTGTAACAAGTGTCTCTGTGTACAGTGTGTGCTCTTCCAGTGAGGTGTCAGTCTTTAACAAGTGTCCCTGTGTACAGTGTGTATCTGTCCCAGTGAGGAGTCGGACTCTGTAACAAGTGCCCCTGTGTACAGTGTGTGTCTCTCCCAGTGAGGAGTCGGACTCTATAACAAGTGTCCCTGTGTACAGTGTGTGTCTCTCCCAGTGAGGAGTCGGACACTGTAACAAATGTCCCTGTGAAGTGTGTGTCTCCCAGTAAGGAGTCAGACTCTGTAACAAGTGTCTCTGTGTACAGTGTGTGCTCTTCCAGTGAGGTGTCAGTCTTTAACAAGTGTCCCTATGTAGAGTGTGTGTCTCTCCCAGTTAGTAGTCGGACTCTGTAACAAGTGCCCCTGTGTACAGTGTGTGTCTCTCCCAGTGAGGAGGCAGACTCTGTAACAAGTGTCCCTGTGTACAGTGTGTGCTCTACCAGTGAGGAGTCGGACTCTGTAACAAGTGTCCCTGTGTACAGTGTGTGTCTCTCCCAGTGAGGAGTCGGACACTGTAACAAGTGTCCCTGTGAAGTGTGTGTCTCCCAGTAAGGAGTCAGACTCTGTAACAAGTGTCTCTGTGTACAGTGTGTTTTCTTCCAGTGAGGTGTCAGTCTTTAACAAGTGTCCCTGTGCACAGTGTGTGTCTCTCCCAGTGAGGAGTCGGACTCTGTAACAAGTGCCCCTGTGTACAGTGTGTGTCTCTCCCAGTGAGGAGGCAGACTCTGTAACAAGTGTCCCTTTGTACAGTGTGTGCTCTACCAGTGAGGTGTCGGTCTTTACCAAGTGTCCCTGTGTACAGTGTGTGTCTCTCCCAGTGAGGAGACGGACTCTGTAACAAGTGTCCCTGTGTACAGTGTGTGTCTCTCCCAGTGAGGAGTCAGAATCTGTAACAAGTATCCCTGTGTACAGTGTGTGTCTCTCCCAGTGAGGAGACGGACTCTGTAACAAGTGTCCCTGTGTACAGTGTGTGTCTCTCCCAGGGAGGAGTCAGACTCTGTAACAAGTGTCCCTGTGTACAGTGTGTCTCCCAGTGAGGAGTCAGACTCTGTAACAAGTGTCCCTGTGTACAGTGTGTGTCTCTCCCAGTGAGGAGTCTGAGTCTGTAACAAGTGTCCCTGTGTACAGTGTGTGTCTCTCCCAGCGAGGAGACGGACTCTGTAACAAGTGTCCCTGTGTACAGTGTGTGTCTCTCCCAGTGAGGAGTCGGACTCTGTAACAAGTGCCCCTGTGTACAGTGTGTGTCTCTCCCAGTGAGGAGGCAGACTCTGTAACAAGTGTCCCTGTGTACAGTGTGTGCTCTACTAGTGGGGTGTCGGTCTTTACCAAGTGTCCTTGTGTACAGTGTGTGTCTCTCCCAGTGAGGAGTCAGACTCTGCAACAAGTGTCCCTGTGTACAGTGTGTGTCTCTCCCAGTGAGGTGTCTGACTCTGTAACAAGTGTCCCTGTGTACAGTGTGTGCCTCTCTCAGTGAGAAGACGGACTCTGTAACAAGTGTCCCTGTGAAGTGTGTGTCTCCCAGTAAGGAGTCAGACTCTGTAACAAGTGTCTCTGTGTACAGTGTGTGCTCTTCCAGTGAGGTGTCAGTCTTTAACAAGTGTCCCTGTGTAGAGTGTGTGTCTCTCCCAGTTAGTAGTCGGACTCTGTAACAAGTGCCCCTGTGTACAGTGTGTGTCTCTCCCAGTGAGGAGGCAGACTCTGTAACAAGTGTCCCTGTGTACAGTGTGTGCTCTACCAGTGAGGAGTCGGACTCTGTAACAAGTGTCCCTGTGTACAGTGTGTGTCTCTCCCAGTGAGGAGTCGGACACTGTAACAAGTGTCCCTGTGAAGTGTGTGTCTCCCAGTAAGGAGTCAGACTCTGTAACAAGTGTCTCTGTGTACAGTGTGTGCTCTTCCAGTGAGGTGTCAGTCTTTAACAAGTGTCCCTGTGCACAGTGTGTGTCTCTCCAAGTGAGGAGTCGGACTCTGTAACAAGTGCCCCTGTGTACAGTGTGTGTCTCTCCCAGTGAGGAGGCAGACTCTGCAAGAAGTGTCCCTTTGTACAGTGTGTGCTCTACCAGTGAGGTGTCGGTCTTTACCAAGTGTCCCTGTGTACAGTGTGTGTCTCTCCCAGTGAGGAGACGGACTCCATAACAAGTGTCCCTGTGTACAGTGTGTGTCTCTCCCAGGGAGGAGTCAGACTCTGTAACAAGTGTCCCTGTGTACAGTGTGTCTCCCAGTGAGGAGTCAGACTCTGTAACAAGTGTCCCTGTGTACAGTGTGTGTCTCTCCCAGTGAGGAGTCTGAGTCTGTAACAAGTGTCCCTGTGTACAGTGTGTGTCTCTCCCAGCGAGGAGACGGGCTCTGTAACAAGTGTCCCTGTGTACAGTGTGTGTCTCTCCCAGTGAGGAGTCGGACTCTGTAACAAGTGCCCCTGTGTACAGTGTGTGTCTCTCCCAGTGAGGAGGCAGACTCTGTAACAAGTGTCCCTGTGTACAGTGTGTGCTCTACTAGTGAGGTGTCGGTCTTTACCAAGTGTCCTTGTGTACAGTGTGTGTCTCTCCCAGTGAGGAGTCAGACTCTGCAACAAGTGTCCCTGTGTACAGTGTGTGTCTCTCCCAGTGAGGTGTCTGACTCTGTAACAAGTGTCCCTGTGTACAGTGTGTGTCTCTCTCAGTGAGAGACGGACTCTGTAACAAGTGTCCCTGTGTACAGTGTGCGTCTCTACCAGTGAGGAGACGGACTCTGTAACAAGTGTCCCTGTGTACAGTGATTGTCTCTCCCAGTGACGAGTCTGACTCTGCAACAAGTGTCCCTGTGTACAGTGTGTGTCTCTCCCAGTGAGGAGACGGACTCTGTAACAAGTTTCCCTGTGTACAGTGTGTGTCTCTCCAAGTGAGGATACGGACTCTGCAACAAGTGTCCCTGTGTATAGTGTGTGTCTCTCCCAGGGAGGAGTCAGACTCTGTAACAAGTGTCCCTGTGTACAGTGTGTCTCCCAGTGAGGAGTCAGACTCTGTAACAAGTGTCCCTGTGTACAGTGTGTGTCTCTCCCAGTGAGGAGTCTGAGTCTGCAACAAGTGTCCCTGTGTACAGTGTGTGTCTCTCCCAGCGAGGCGACGGACTCTGTACCAAGTGTCCCTGTGCACAGTGTGTGACTCTCCTAGTGAGGAGTCGGACTCTGTAACAAGTGCCACTGTGTACAGTGTGTGTCTCTCCCAGTGATGAGGCAGACTCTGTAACAAGTGTCCCTGTGTACAGTGTGTGTATCTCCCAGTGAGGAGTCAGACTCTGTAACAAGTGTCCCTGTGTACAGTGTGTGCTCTACCAGTGAGGTGTCGGTGCTTACCAAGTGTCCTTGTGTAGAGTGTGTGTCTCTCCCAGTGAGGAGTCGGACTCTGTAACAAGTGTCCCTGTGTACAGTGTGTGTCTCTCCCAGTGAGGAGTCGGACACTGTAACAAGTGTCCCTGTGAAGTGTGTGTCTCCCAGTAAGGAGTCAGACACTGTAACAAGTGTCTCTGTGTAAAGTGTGTGCTCTTCCAGTGAGGTGTCAGTCTTTAACAAGTGTCCCTGTGTACAGTGTGTGTCTCTCCCAGTGAGGAGTCGGACTCTGTAACAAGTGTGCCCTGTGTACAGTGTGTGTCTCTCCCAGTGAGGAGTCGGAATCTGTAACAAGTGTCCCTGTGTACAGTGTGTGTCTCTACCAGTGAGGAGTCGGACACTGTAACAAGTGTCCCTGTGAAGTGTGTGTCTCCCAGTAAGGAGTCAGACTCTGTAACAAGTGTCTCTGTGTACAGTGTGTGCTCTTCCAGTGAGGTGTCAGTCTTTAACAAGTGTCCCTGTGTACAGTGTGTGTCTCTCCCAGTGAGGAGTCGGACTCTGTAACAAGTGCCCCTGTGTACAGTGTGTGTCTTTCCCAGTGAGGAGGCAGACTCTGTAACAAGTGTCCCTGTGTACAGTGTGTGCTCTACCAGTGAGGAGTCGGACTCTGTAACAAGTGTCCCTGTGTACAGTGTGTGTCTCTCCCAGTGAGGAGTCGGACACTGTAACAAGTGTCCTGTGAAGTGTGTGTCTCCCAGTAAGGAGTCAGACTCTGTAACAAGTGTCTCTGTGTACAGTGTGTGCTCTTCCAGTGAGGTGTCAGTCTTTAACAAGTGTCCCTGTGCACAGTGTGTGTCTCTCCCAGTGAGGAGTCGGACTCTGTAACAAGTGTCCCAGTGTACAGTGTGTGTCTCTCCCAGTGAGGAGGCAGACTCTGTAACAAGTGTCCCTGTGTACAGTGTGTCTCCCAGTGAGGAGTCAGACTCTGTAACAAGTGTCCCTGTGTACAGTGTGTGTCTCTCCCAGTGAGGAGTCTGAGTCTGTAACAAGTGTCCTGTGTACAGTGTGTGTCTCTCCCAGTGAGGAGTCGGACTCTGTAACAAGTGTCCCTGTGTACAGTGTGTGTCTCTCCCAGTGAGGAGTCAGACTCTGTAACAAGTGTCCCTGTGTACAGTGTGTGTCTCTCCCAGTGAGGAGACGGACTCTGTAACAAGTGTCCCTGTGTACAGTGTGTGTCTCTCCAGTGAGGAGTCGGACTCTGTAACAAGTGTCCCTGTGTACAGTGTGTGTCTCTCCCAGTGAGGAGTCAGACTCTGTAACAAGTGTCCCTGTGTACAGTGTGTGTCTCTCCCAGTGAGGAGTCTGACTCTGTAACAAGTGTCCCTGTGTACAGTGTGTGTCTCTCCCAGTGAGGAGACGGACTCTGTAACAAGTGTCCCTGTGTACAGTGTGTGTCTCTCCAGTGAGGAGTCGGACTCTGTAACAAGTGTCCCTGTGTACAGTGTGTGTCTCTCCCAGTGAGGAGTCAGACTCTGTAACAAGTGTCCCTGTGTACAGTGTGTGTCTCCCAGTGAGGAGTCAGACTCTGTAACAAGTGTCCCTGTGTACAGTGTGTGTCTCTCCCAGTGAGGAGTCTGACTCTGTAACAAGTGTCCCTGTGTACAGTGTGTGTCTCTCCCAGTGAGGAGTCGGACTCTGTAACAAGTGTCCCTGTGCACAGTGTGTGACTCTCCTAGTGAGGAGTCGGACTCTGTAACAAGTGTCCCTGTGTACAGTGTGTGTCTCTCCCAGTGAGGAGTCAGACTCTGTAACAAGTGTCCCTGTGTACAGTGTGTATCTCCCAGTGAGGAGTCAGACTCTGTAACAAGTGTCCCTGTGTACAGTGTGTGCTCTCCAGTGAGGAGTCGGTCTGTAACAAGTGTCCCTTGTGTAGCAGTGTGTGTCTCTCCCAGTGAGGAGTCGGACTCTGTAACAAGTGTCCCTGTGTACAGTGTGTGTCTCTCCAGTGAGGAGTCGGACTCTGTAACAAGTGTCCCTGTGAAGTGTGTGTCTCCCAGTAAGGAGTCAGACTCTGTAACAAGTGTCTCTGTGTACAGTGTGTGCTCTTCCAGTGAGGAGTCGGACTCTGTAACAAGTGTCCCTGTGTACAGTGTGTGTCTCTCCCAGTGAGGAGTCGGACTCTGTAACAAGTGTCCCTGTGTACAGTGTGTGTCTCTCCCAGTGAGGAGTCAGACTCTGTAACAAGTGTCCCTGTGTACAGTGTGTGTCTCTCCAGTGAGGAGTCGGACTCTGTAACAAGTGTCCCTGTGTACAGTGTGTGTCTCTCCCAGTGAGGAGTCGGACTCTGTAACAAGTGTCCCTGTGTACAGTGTGTGTCTCCCAGTGAGGAGTCAGACTCTGTAACAAGTGTCTCTGTGTACAGTGTGTGCTCTTCCAGTGAGGTGTCAGTCTTTAACAAGTGTCCCTGTGTACAGTGTGTGTCTCTCCCAGTGAGGAGTCGGACTCTGTAACAAGTGTCCCTGTGTACAGTGTGTGTCTCTCCCAGTGAGGAGGCAGACTCTGTAACAAGTGTCCCTGTGTACAGTGTGTGTCTCCCAGTGAGGAGTCAGACTCTGTAACAAGTGTCCCTGTGTACAGCGTGTGTCTCTCCCAGTGAGGAGTCTGAGTCTGTAACAAGTGTTCCTGTGTACAGTGTGTGTCTCTCCCAGCGAGGAGACGGACTCTGTAACAAGTGTCCCTGTGTACAGTGTGTGTCTCTCCCAGTGAGGAGGCAGACTCTGTAACAAGTGTCCCTGTGTACAGTGTGTGTCTCTCTCAGTGAGAAGACGGACTCTGTAACAAGTGTCCCTGTGTACAGTGTGTGCTCTACTAGTGAGGTGTCGGTCTTTACCAAGTGTCCTTGTGTACAATGTGTGTCTCTCCCAGTGAGGAGTCAGACTCTGCAACAAGTGTCCCTGTGTACAGTGTGTGTCTCTCCCAGTGAGGAGTCTGACTCTGTAACAAGTGTCCCTGTGTACAGTGTGTGTCTCTCTCAGTGAGAAGACGGACTCTGTAACAAGTGTCCCTGTGTACAGTGTGCGTCTCTCCAGTGAGGAGAAGGACTCTGTAACAAGTGTCCCTGTGTACAGTGATTGTCTCTCCCAGTGACGAGTCTGACTCTGTAACAAGTGTCCCTGTGTACAGTGTGTGTCTCTCCCAGTGAGGAGTCGGACACTGTAACAAGTGTCCCTGTGAAGTGTGTGTCTCCCAGTAAGGAGTCAGACTCTGTAACAAGTGTCTCTGTGTACAGTGTGTGCTCTTCCAGTGAGGTGTCAGTCTTTAACAAGTGTCCCTGTGTACAGTGTGTGTCTCTCCCAGTGAGGAGTCGGACTCTGTAACAAGTGCCCCTGTGTACAGTGTGTGTCTCTCCCAGTGAGGAGTCGGACTCTGTAACAAGTGTCCCTGTGTACAGTGTGTGTCTCTCCCAGTGAGGAGTCGGACACTGTAACAAGTGTCCCTGTGAAGTGTGTGTCTCCCAGTAAGGAGTCAGACTCTGTAACAAGTGTCTCTGTGTACAGTGTGTTTCTTCCAGTGAGGTGTCAGTCTTTAACAAGTGTCCCTGTGCACAGTGTGTGTCTCTCCCAGTGAGGAGTCGGACTCTGTAACAAGTGCCCCTGTGTACAGTGTGTGTCTCTCCCAGTGAGGAGGCAGACTCTGTAACAAGTGTCCCTTTGTACAGTGTGTGCTCTACCAGTGAGGTGTCGGTCTTTACCAAGTGTCCCTGTGTACAGTGTGTGTCTCTCCCAGTGAGGAGACGGACTCTGTAACAAGTGTCCCTGTGTACAGTGTGTGTCTCTCCCAGTGAGGAGTCAGAATCTGTAACAAGTATCCCTGTGTACAGTGTGTGTCTCTCCCAGTGAGGAGACGGACTCTGTAACAAGTGTCCCTGTGTACAGTGTGTGTCTCTCCCAGGGAGGAGTCAGACTCTGTAACAAGTGTCCCTGTGTACAGTGTGTCTCCCAGTGAGGAGTCAGACTCTGTAACAAGTGTCCCTGTGTACAGTGTGTGTCTCTCCCAGTGAGGAGTCTGAGTCTGTAACAAGTGTCCCTGTGTACAGTGTGTGTCTCTCCCAGCGAGGAGACGGACTCTGTAACAAGTGTCCCTGTGTACAGTATGTGTCTCTCACAGTGAGGAGTCGGACTCGGTAACAAGTGCCACTGTGTACAGTGTGTGTCTCTCCCAGTGAGGAGGCAGACTCTGTAACAAGTGTCCCTGTGTACAGTGTGTGCTCTACTAGTGGGGTGTCGGTCTTTACCAAGTGTCCTTGTGTACAGTGTGTGTCTCTCCCAGTGAGGAGTCAGACTCTGCAACAAGTGTCCCTGTGTACAGTGTGTGTCTCTCCCAGTGAGGTGTCTGACTCTGTAACAAGTGTCCCTGTGTACAGTGTGTGCCTCTCTCAGTGAGAAGACGGACTCTGTAACAAGTGTCCCTGTGTACAGTGTGCGTCTCTCCCAGTGAGGAGACGGACTCTGTAACAAGTGTCCCTGTGTACAGTGATTGTCTCTCCCAGTGAGGAGGCAGACTCTGTAACAAGTGTCCCTGTGTACAGTATGTGCTCTACCAGTGAGGTGTCGGTCTTTACCAAGTGTCCCTGTGTACAGTGTGTGTCTCTCCCAGTGAGGAGTCGGACTCTGTAACAAGTGTCCCTGTGTACAGTGTGTGTCTCTCCCAGTGAGGAGTCAGACTCTGTAACAAGTGTCCCTGTGTACAGTGTGTGTCTCTCCCAGTGAGGAGTCGGACTCTGTAACAAGTGTCCCTGTGTACAGTGTGTGTCTCTCCCAGGGAGGAGTCAGACTCTGTAACAAGTGTCCCTGTGTACAGTGTGTCTCCCAGTGAGGAGTCAGACTCTGTAACAAGTGTCCCTGTGTACAGTGTGTGTCTCTCCCAGTGAGGAGTCTGAGTCTGTAACAAGTGTCCCTGTGTACAGTGTGTGTCTCTCCCAGCGAGGAGTCGGACTCTGTAACAAGTGTCCCTGTGTACAGTGTGTGTCTCTCCCAGTGAGGAGTCGGACTCTGTAACAAGTGCCCTGTGTACAGTGTGTGTCTCTCCCAGTGAGGAGGCAGACTCTGTAACAAGTGTCCCTGTGTACAGTGTGTGCTCTACCAGTGAGGTGTCGGTCTTTACAAGTGTCCTGTGTACAGTGTGTGTCTCTCCCAGTGAGGAGTCAGACTCTGTAACAAGTGTCCCTGTGTACAGTGTGTGTCTCTCCCAGTGAGGAGTCTGACTCTGTAACAAGTGTCCCTGTGTACAGTGTGTGCTCTCTCAGTGAGGAGTCGGACTCTGTAACAAGTGTCCCTGTGTACAGTGTGCGTCTCTCCCAGTGAGGAGTCGGACTCTGTAACAAGTGTCCCTGTGTACAGTGATTGTCTCTCCCAGTGAGGAGTCAGACTCTGTAACAAGTGTCCCTGTGTACAGTGTGTGTCTCTCCAGTGAGGTGTCGGACTCTGTAACAAGTGTCCCTGTGTACAGTGTGTGTCTCTCCCAGTGAGGAGACGGACTCTGTAACAAGTGTCCCTGTGTACAGTGTGTGTCTCTCCCAGTGAGGAGTCAGACTCTGTAACAAGTGTCCCTGTGTACAGTGTGTGTCTCTCCCAGTGAGGAGTCGGACTCTGTAACAAGTGTCCCTGTGTACAGTGTGTGTCTCTCCCAGTGAGGAGTCAGACTCTGTAACAAGTGTCCCTGTGTACAGTGTGTGTCTCCCAGTGAGGAGTCAGACTCTGTAACAAGTGTCCCTGTGTACAGTGTGTGTCTCTCCCAGTGAGGAGTCTGAGCTCTGTAACAAGTGTCCCTGTGTACAGTGTGTGTCTCTCCCAGTGAGGAGTCGGACTCTGTAACAAGTGTCCCTGTGTACAGTGTGTGTCTCTCCCAGTGAGGAGTCAGACTCTGTAACAAGTGTCCCTGTGTACAGTGTGTGTCTCTCCAGTGAGGAGTCGGACTCTGTAACAAGTGTCCCTGTGTACAGTGTGTGTCTCTCCCAGTGAGGAGTCAGACTCTGTAACAAGTGTCCCTGTGTACAGTGTGTGTCTCTCCCAGTGAGGAGTCTGACTCTGTAACAAGTGTCCCTGTGTACAGTGTGTGTCTCTCCCAGTGAGGAGTCGGACTCTGTAACAAGTGTCCCTGTGTACAGTGTGTGTCTCTCCCAGTGAGGAGTCGGACTCTGTAACAAGTGTCCCTGTGTACAGTGTGTGTCTCTCCCAGTGAGGAGTCGGACTCTGTAACAAGTGTCCCTGTGTACAGTGTGTGTCTCCCAGTGAGGAGTCAGACTCTGTAACAAGTGTCCCTGTGTACAGTGTGTGCTCTCCAGTGAGGAGTCAGACTCTGTAACAAGTGTCCCTGTGTACAGTGTGTGTCTCTCCCAGTGAGGAGTCGGACTCTGTAACAAGTGTCCCTGTGTACAGTGTGTGTCTCTCCCAGTGAGGAGTCAGACTCTGTAACAAGTGTCCCTGTGTACAGTGTGTGCTCTCCCAGTGAGGAGTCGGACTCTGTAACAAGTGTCCCTGTGTACAGTGTGTGTCTCTCCCAGTGAGGAGTCAGACTCTGTAACAAGTGTCTCTGTGTACAGTGTGTGCTCTACCAGTGAGGAGTCGGACTCTGTAACAAGTGTCCCTGTGTACAGTGTGTGTCTCTCCCAGTGAGGAGTCAGACTCTGTAACAAGTGTCCCTGTGTACAGTGTGTGTCTCTCCCAGTGAGGAGACGGACTCTGTAACAAGTGTCCCTGTGTACAGTGTGTGTCTCTCCCAGGGAGGAGTCAGACTCTGTAACAAGTGTCCCTGTGTACAGTGTGTCTCCCAGTGAGGAGTCAGACTCTGTAACAAGTGTCCCTGTGTACAGTGTGTGTCTCTCCCAGTGAGGAGTCGGAGCTCTGTAACAAGTGTCCCTGTGTACAGTGTGTGTCTCTCCCAGTGAGGAGTCGGACTCTGTAACAAGTGTCCCTGTGTACAGTGTGTGTCTCTCCCAGTGAGGAGTCGGACTCTGTAACAAGTGCCCCTGTGTACAGTGTGTGTCTCTCCCAGTGAGGAGGCAGACTCTGTAACAAGTGTCCCTGTGTACAGTGTGTGCTCTACTAGTGAGGTGTCGGTCTTTACCAAGTGTCCCTGTGTACAGTGTGTGTCTCTCCCAGTGAGGAGTCAGACTCTGCAACAAGTGTCCCTGTGTACAGTGTGTGTCTCTCCCAGTGAGGAGTCTGACTCTGTAACAAGTGTCCCTGTGTACAGTGTGTGCCTCTCTCAGTGAGAGTCGGACTCTGTAACAAGTGTCCCTGTGTACAGTGTGCGTCTCTCCCAGTGAGGAGACGGACTCTGTAACAAGTGTCCCTGTGTACAGTGATTGTCTCTCCCAGTGAGGAGGCAGACTCTGTAACAAGTGTCCCTGTGTACAGTGCGTGCTCTACCAGTGAGGTGTCGGTCTTTACCAAGTGTCCCTGTGTACAGTGTGTGTCTCTCCCAGTGAGGAGACGGACTCTGTAACAAGTGTCCCAGTGTACAGTGTGTGTCTCTCCCAGTGAGGAGTCAGAATCTGTAACAAGTGTCCCTGTGTACAGTGTGTGTCTCTCCCAGTGAGGAGACGGACTCTGTAACAAGTGTCCCTGTGTACAGTGTGTGTCTCTCCCAGTGAGGAGTCAGACTCTGTAACAAGTGTCCCTGTGTACAGTGTGTCTCCCAGTGAGGAGTCAGACTCTGTAACAAGTGTCCCTGTGTACAGTGTGTGTCTCTCCCAGTGAGGAGTCTGAGTCTGCAACAAGTGTCCCTGTGTACAGTGTGTGTCTCTCCCAGCGAGGAGACGGACTCTGTAACAAGTGTCCCTGTGTACAGTGTGTGTCTCTCCCAGTGAGGAGGCAGACTCTGTAACAAGTGTCCCTGTGTACAGTGTGCGCTCTACTAGTGAGGTGTCGGTCTTTACCAAGTGTCCTTGTGTACAGTGTGTGTCTCTCCCAGTGAGGAGTCAGACTCTGCAACAAGTGTCCCTGTGTACAGTGTGTGTCTCTCCCAGTGAGGTGTCTGACTCTGTAACAAGTGTCCCTGTGTACAGTGTGTGTCTCTCTCAGTGAGAAGACGGACTCTGTAACAAGTGTCCCTGTGTACAGTGTGCGTCTCTCCCAGTGAGGAGTCGGACTCTATAACAAGTGTCCCTGTGTACAGTGTGTGTCTCTCCCAGTGAGGAGTCGGACACTGTAACAAGTGTCCCTGTGAAGTGTGTGTCTCCCAGTAAGGAGTCAGACTCTGTAACAAGTGTCTCTGTGTACAGTGTGTGCTCTTCCAGTGAGGTGTCAGTCTTTAACAAGTGTCCCTGTGTAGAGTGTATGTCTCTCCCAGTGAGTAGTCGGACTCTGTAACAAGTGCCCCTGTGTACAGTGTGTGTCTCTCCCAGTGAGGAGGCAGACTCTGTAACAAGTGTCCCTG